>JALPQI010004859.1:0-74174 GCA_025490895.1 Thaumatotibia leucotreta
TATAGTACTAATATAAGTATAATACGTATGTTGTCGACAAAAAAGTCTCCTTTACAGCTCACAAGTGCAAACATCTTACCACGGATGCGCGATACACATAGAAACTCGGTTGCAACGAACGCTCATGCTGTTGCGTCACGCGACAGCATGAGCAGATGGTCCTTTACAGCTCAAAAGTGCATACATCTTACATGGTAAGATGTTTGCACTTGTGAGCTGTAAAGGAGACTTTTTTGTCGACTGTACATGTAGAATAGGATGCTTCTTATTTTTGCAATTTTGTAGGATGTTCGAACTTCGAACCAATAAAGGAGCTCTTTGCTCTCCCGATTGCAATTTTTATGGGGCACCCTCTCAATTTGTTATTTGATAAGTAAACCATATTTGGTTTTTTTTTCAATATTATTAAACAAAAATTAGGGGTCGCTACCGAAGTACGAAGTTCAAGAAAGGCAAAATGAGTCGTTTTTTTATTAAAAATAAGAAGTACCCTAATGTAGAAGCTTAATAATATAATGTAACGATAGTAAAATAGTACAATAATGTCACAAAAAACCTCCCTATTTTATTAGGCCACAAACGAGTCAAATAGAATACATAGTCTTCGTAGGTATCATTCCTGGACAATAATTCGTGTAAATAAATGTACTCTGTAATTAAGTCAGGTTAAAAGATATAGATGCGTGAAGTACCAAATATAATATGTATACACAACCCTATTACTATTACTATAAGGACGAGTATAAACATTTTTTGCTTTTTGCGTGCGTCTATATTTTTTAGTTGACTGTTTGTTTGATGAATATCTAGAAAACATTCTTAAGTGACTTTGGTACCTACTGAAATATTAATATTTATAGCAATTTTTGTAATAAACCTTTACACAAACATTTACTCACTTTATTTCTAGAGCTGACACCCGATCCGTTTATTGAGCGAGATAGTTGTATGTTCCCAAACTCGTCACTGAATGTATCTATGAGACTGTGTTTCAGTAAGCTGATGACGTCATTAGCGTCTTGGACCGTAGCTTCCTCTCTCAATCCAGCCCGAGCTCTGGCCTAAAACACAATTTCAAATTCAAACTACAGCTACATAAATGTATCATGCCCTTAACTAAGGTAAAGCCCTTATTAAGTACCAACGGATTCATAACTAGATTTTAGCGATTGTTTGGTTGTCCCCAGTGACAGTTGCTCCTCAGAGTGGCCACCCCCAGTCCAGTACCCCGTTAATTCCTGCAACATGACCCAAAATCTAGTCCATCCAAATTTTAGAAGGAAAAACAACTTTTCTCCAATATGCTCGGAAATGTTCGCATTAATGTAGCAAAAACGAAACGCGAAGTACCTTCTTATGTACCAGCTCAAATTAAAAAAAAAGATTTTCATTATTGTACAGTTTTTGCGGCCGCGAAATTGTACTAAAATCCATTAATGTATTGTTTTTTACTTCTTAAAAACTACTTTTGGACTTTGAAAAAAATGCATACAGCCAAATTCTAAAGCCACGACCAAACGCCTGGTCTGGATAGAGCGAGAGACGGCGATCAAATCTATGGCCGTCTCGTTCTATCATGAGTTACAAACGCCTCGGTGTGTCAGGTCGTGTAGGTACGGTTTAATGAAACCATAGATATCGTTACTATTTTTTATGAACGACCATGCATTAAAAAAAAGTTTAGGCGGGAATCATAAGAGATTTTTTCTTTTCAATTGTTATTCAATTTGCAAGAAGAATTACTTAATCGATTGTAATAAATTTTGTTTTATTTCCTTGCATGTTTGGAGAAAAGTCCTATATGTGCCTCGGACGGAAATAGAATTTCGTGGATTCGTATGTAATTGTCGGCCTCAGCTTCGCTTCGTCCGACAAAAAATACTCATCCACGAAATTCGCTTTCCCGGCCTCTGCAATAATGTACTATTACTATAAGGTGCAAATTCACCATGAATTTTATGAAGCCTAAACATGTTCTTTCCGTGGATTCGTCATTTATTTTGTACCTGCGTCAACCTAATGCAGGCTTCAAGCTGCCGCGTAGTGATCGGCGTCCCGTCGTCTTGGTGATTATGACGTAACTCCAGATAAAACTCCTGCAATACGTTCGCCGCATCGTTGCTCAGTTTCGGATGCACGTATCGCCGCGCGTAGGCGATGTACTTTCGAAGTAGGACTGGCGGTAGCGTGTCTATCACTTCTCCGGGCCTTAGACGTAATCTCTTGCTGTGAAACGAATTGAGAAAAAGTAAGTGAATAGGGCCGTGTGGTAACGGCAGTAAGAATACACTTGTCACCACTCCAACTCATCCTGTGGGTGTCGTAAGAGTCGACTAAGGGATTGAAGTGTCACTGACCATTATTTGATAAAAGATTGATGATGGGCAGCAGAGTCATCATAGTGGACACATTACTGCGATCACCAATCCGCTTGCCCAGCGTGGCGATTATGGGCATTTACCTCCTAATGCGTCTATACGCATAGTTAATAGGAGAGGCCTATGTCCAGCAGTGGACTATCATAGGCTGATGATGATGATGATGAAGTGAAATAACTAAAAAAAAAGTATGGAATAAAGTTTGCGTGTGGAAAATTAAAGCAATCAACAAACGTGTAGTTATAATTAATGCTTATGATTAATTATTGACTGTGAACGAAGGAAAATGAAATTAGTCACAATGAAAGTGCTAATCTGGAAAATTAGCTTGATTAGATTCGTTTTTGATCACGGTATGTTTTCATGACATAATTGACCCTAAATATTGACTACCTACTCTCATTTACCTCAGAGATGCATCATTGTCACTTTGGCTGGTGTTGATTGTAGTGTTTAGGACATTTTTCGACGTCTTTTGCTTTTTGTGTCCCGAATGAAGCGCTAACACGTGTTCAGACAGCATAGCATCAATTTTCTGAAATAAAGTATACATACACAAGTTTATTTAAACGCGATAATAGCGGAACAGATTAATAAAGATCAGAGAAGACATATGCCTGACAAGAACGGCATTTGACGTTTTCATATAATTATAGCACTCTCGCTAATTATGACGTCATTTTTAGGGTTCCGTAGCCAAAACCCGGAACCCTTATAGATTCGTCATGTCCGTCTGTCCGTCTGTCACAGCCGATTTACTCAGAAATTATAAATGCTACAGTAACGAAATTTGGTAAGAATATGTGTTGTATGAACCGCTACAGGATTATGATACTAAATTGTAAAAAAACCATTGGGTTGGCGGCCCTCCATGGCCTCCATACATGTAACTGAGGGATAGATTTTTTTTAAGTTGCATATGTATAAGCGTGTGGGGTATTAATAGAAAGGTCTTTGAAAATGATATGAAGGTTCATAAATCAAATTTTTATTTAAGCAAATCGTTTTCGTGATATCAACTCTCAAAGTCTGAAAAATGTCCCCCCCCCTCTATTTTTTAAACTACACGATATAAAATTAAAAAAAAAATGTTATGCACATTAATAAACTCTATCAACGATTTTTGGTTTGATTAAATTATCTCCTGTAGTTTTTGAGGTAGGTTGATTTAACTGTATTTTTTTAATAATAAATTGATAATGGTACGGAACCCTTCGCGCGCGAGTCCGACTCGCACTTGGCCGGTTTTTTACTATCCATCAAAACATCTTCATGTTGGAATTATTACTTTACAACCACGGTATTAGCTGACTAATACAGAGCGTAGGTGCTTTCATTCGCAACTATTGCTGATTAAATAAAATAAAATAAAAAAACTGAATTCAGCCGATTTTTCTAAGATCCCATCATCAGACCCCGACTTGGTATGAACGGCATCATATCGGGGTTATACCCGTAGGATTAAAGATAATAATTTAAAAATCTGTTCATGATTCTCGCAGATATCGAAACATAGGTCTACATGTCGAGAACCTGCTTCTTTTTTTGAAGGCGGTTAAAAAAATAATCTCACCTCGTCGGGTTGATCCAGAAGTATGAACACCAGGTCGAATCTTGACAATAGGGCAGAATTCAACTTCAAGTTCTCGGCAACTGTCTTGGCCCTGTGAATTAAGAAGTTTTCATATCCATTGCCCAATATGTAGTAGTAGTAGTAGTAAAGCACTTTATTGTACAAAACTAAAATTTCGACATAATAATAAAAATGTTATTACAAAGGCGAACTTATCCCTATAAGGGATCTCTTCCAGCTAACCTTAGAGTAATTGAGTTGGAGAGTGAAATGACAGGATAGACAAACATACAATATACAACAAGTATGCACAGGAAAACAAAAATCATACATAGTACCTAATTTTATTATATCAAACTTAAAAACCATACATAAATATATTACTGAACAATAAATATATATAAGTAAAAGATAAATATATGTACATATATAAGCATAAATATATATACAGTATTCAACCAAATCAAACTACATTGGACATCCAGAACTTTTTCAAATTAACCTTGAGTGATGCTACAGACTGCGATTGCCTAAGTGTCAGGGGCAGCTCATTCCACAGCTTTACAGCGTGCACTGTGAATGACTTAGAATATGTACGGGTCTTATTAGTAGGCAAAGCTAAAGTTATATTGGCACTCGAACGCAAACGGTGACCACTGCCATCTGCTAAATACTTGAATCTTTCAGTAAGGTAAGGAGGGGAAGCAGGATTGAAAAGTGTGTTGAAAAGCAATGACAGGATATGCACATCTCTGCGTTGGCGAATGGGAAGCCAACCGAGTTGGGACCGAAAGCTAGAGACGTGATCATACTTACGAAGACCAAAAATGTATCTAATACAAACGTTCTGCAACCGCTCAAGTTTGTCGAGTAACTCCTCACTAAGATCCAGGAAAGCAACGTCACTATAGTCCAGGAGGGGAAGCAGGAGCGACTGTGCAAGCGTCAATTTTGTATTAAAGGGGAGGAAGTTCTGCAGCCGCCTTAGAGAGTGGAGAGATCCAAAAACTTTTTGACTCACCGCAGCAATGTGGGGGGACCAAGACAGCGTCTGATCAATGATGACACCCAAATTCTTGACGGAAGAAGAGAAAGGAATAGAAATATTATCAAAAATAATATTAGGTATCACCATGTCTGAAAGCTTATTTATGAAATAAGGACTACCGATAACAATTGCTTGCGATTTTTTTGCATTGATCTTTAAACCAAATTTAAATGCCCAGCAGCGTATGTACTCCAAATCAGTGTTAATTTGATCAATTAAAGATGCAAGATTATCAATACTAGCCGCTGCATAGATCTGTAGGTCATCCGCGTAAAGGTGATATGAAGATGAAAGTTCTGCGGTAATGCTGTTTATAAAAATTGAAAAAAGAAGCGGAGAAAGAACACCTCCCTGCGGTACGCCAGCGGAGAGGTCGCACCACTCGGACAATTTGTCATCAACTCTGACACGCTGACGCCTACCAACGAGATAATTTCGAAACCATGCAAGAGAAGTATGTGTAACATTCATAGTACGAAGGATACCGAGGAGGATGTCAAAGTCGACGGACGATATGTATATGTATATTTCTCTCATATGATTTTAATTCATTTGTTTGTCTCTGGCGGTTTACCGTCATGTGAACCGACGAGTCAAGAGTGTCGTGGATCTGTCTTACCTAATCACATGACCAAAGTGTACAAGGAGTATTCAAGTGCGTCAAACGGCATAGCCAATGATAGCTGCCTTGAGATTTTCAGTTGCAATATTATGGAGTCGTTACTTCGAAATGATTATCCTGGGGAATGTTGAGCATCTTTCTCCAGCACCATATTTCGAAGGCATTAGATAATAATAGTTTTCGCGAGCAGTCGTTGTCTATTAGAAACAATTTGAATTATTTTATAATAATTTCATTTTGTAATCGTTAGGTAATTGAAATACAAAACCAGCAGAAAATTTGGTTACGATTGGAGCGCATTTAACCGTGCCAACTTTGTATTGTACTGTCCAATGAATAATCTATATCAAACCGTGGGCGTGTGTGTTCTGATCTATGTATCTAGTAATTGACGTCACGTCTAAAAGCCGCGCTCTCGCGCAAATGGGTCAAAATTCTTTTCGTTGTCTTGTTCCATACCACTCTGTCACGATTTTAGTTGCTGTTTCGACTCAGTATATAAAAAAATCCGGTGCACTTGTATTTATTTTTCTTTAATCTATACATCAGAAATTTAAAACAAAACATCATCTCACACAAAAACCACCACTGCGTCACGTTTCTTAGGGACACAAAATAAGACAATGAAAAGAATTTTGACCCAGGTAACCTGGGTCAAAATTCTTAACGATTAGGAAAACTCCTTAACGATTAGGAGTTAGAGGATAATTCTTTGAATAAAACAACTGTCATACATTTTCGAGATCTATTCAAGTGTTTGCTTAGTAGTTATGTCATGTTGGTTAGCGGTTAGTGTTTCTTTAAATAGGCATGCTTAGGCTGTTTACCTATAATCTTTGAAATTATTCATACCTTTACCTGCTGATGATACAATATATAACTCCTTGATAATGGGATAATTCTTTGAATATCGCACAGACGGTTTGTTGTATATTCATATAAGTTAGCCAGTTCAGGTTTTCTGGCCTACTACAGTGCAGTACATTCTAATTACAAGTATTTAGAGCATACTAAATAACGATTTTATATAAATTACACTACTAAAAAGCAAAAAATAAAATATTTTAAAATAAAAATAAAACCGCCTTCAAAAATTCGCCAGAACTAAAAAGTTAAAAATAATTTTATTTCCTACTTCTTAGGATATCCTACCCAAACCTTTAAACCTTTTACCCTATTCATTGAAATAAAATATTATAGGTATCCTACAGATTTCTTAGAAGTCGGTGCCAAGCCAAATATGTTCACTTCGCGAGTATTATGTATTTGGTAGAGCTTGGTAACTAACTTACTGTCACTCCGGTTATGCTTTCATGAAAATGACTGAGGCAGACCATTCTGTTGGTAAAAGCATAATCGGAGTGATAGTAAGTTACAAAGCTCTATCTACTATATACCTATGAACGTATTTGGCTTGGCACCGACTTCTAAGAAATCTGTAGGATATCTAGCCATAATATTTTATTTCAATGAATAGGGTAAAAGGTTTAAAGGTTTGGGTAGGATATCCTAAGAAGTAGGAAATAAAATTATTTTTAACTTTTTAGTTCTGGCGAATTTTTGAAGGCGGTTTTATTTTTATTTTAAAATATTTTATTTATACTTACTTGTTGTAGCTGCCTCCATTCGGGTTGGCAGCGGCGAGCACGGTAGCCCTTGCTGCCAGACTGCACACGACGCCACCTTTCGCAACGCTGACGCGCCGCTGTTCCATAGCTTCTAGAAGACTGCTGTGGTGCGCTGTCATCTGTAAAAGAAGAGTTTGATGACAATGACGGCATTGGCCGACAGTTACGCCAATGCAGTAGGAACTTATAGCCCACCTAACGAAGACCAAAAGCTGCATATCGGGGGAAATAACTCGTGTATAAGGACCTTTTCACCCCTCTCCCCCCGTTAGCTCCACCCCTAACCACAAGTACTTTTAGTATGTGGTTTAAAACACCATTTCCTACAACTATGCCAAAATTCGCTTATACACGAGTTTTTCCTCTGAGTTTCCTTCGTTTGGTGTACTATTACGCGGGACGCTGTAAAGTTCAATTTCGCTTAAATAATCGTGTACGCGTGGCGTCTGGACCTCAGCAGTTCAGCATATTCCTTCGCTGTTTTGCATTATGCAGATATTTGTTCAGTGACCATTCTTTGATAAAAAATAATGATGGGCAGCAGCTTTATCATAGTGGACACATTACTGCGATCGCCCATCCGCTTGCCCAGCGTGGCGATTATGGGCATTTGCCTCTTAATGCGTCTATACGCATAGTTAATAGGAGAGACCTACGTCCAGCACTGAACTAACATATGCTGACGATGATGATTAGATATTTGGTCCAATGCATTGACATTATATTTCGGAGGATCCAAACGTTCACGGAAAACGAAACCGACATTATGTGCGGAATGAACATCTGTTGTTTCAATAGGTTTCAGAAATCCAAGAGAGATGTAGTCCTACCACGAGTTCCGAGATATCTTTAAAGTGTTGGGGTTACAATGTTACAGGACACTTATAATGCTATCGTTTTTTCCAACGCTTTTACCCCTTTTCAACACCATGCCAAAATCAAAAGCTGTCATTCAGATGCCGCATCACCGATATAAAAATTTTAATTAAGCTTTATTCGCGTGCTTAGTCTATATTGCTCTGTGGTTTATGAGGGATTTACACGTCTTTTGTGTATGACTTATAATGCGAATATATCTGCAATTAGCATGCAAAATGTCAACGTAGATCATAGATCTACCTAGTAAGGCAAGAGTCACATTGATGCGAATCCGCGTGCAGAAGTGGCGCAATAAGCATTTTTAGAATGTACCTTATCAAGTTCATCAACGCAGCAAACTCCTTTATCAGCTAGCACCAAAGCTCCGGCTTCTAAAGCGAAGTCTCCACCCGCTTCCCGCCCTAAGGCGACTGTCAAACCGCCAGCGGACGCGGAAGCACCACATACGTAGACACCTGACAAAGTAAAACTGCCGTTGACATTTGATATTGCTATCGATCGAAGAGAGTTGAAGTGATGTCTCGGAACTTGTATCTTGGCCACGACTTCGGTCTAAACCCAATCAATTTTTAAACTCTATGTCAATAAGACTTTCCACTTTGAATTGGCATATTTTGACATAATGTAGACACGAGGCTAAGGCGACCGGCGGGGCGGAAAAACCATAAGTGCGAGAGGAAGTTCCCATATCGGTCTCTCGCTCCAATTTATAAGAGTCAGTCGACGCAGTCGCTGGTGGCGCAAAATCGTGGCCAGGCTGTTACAAAAGACGATACAAATCGAAAGATTAAAAGCCGTACTTCGTTTTTCTGTCAAAGCGGCATATGCAGTCTCCTTTAGGAAATGCGATTTCCCTGAGCCAGAGTCTCTCACCACTTATACTTGGGGATTAGAACGCGGCCAATTTGTAGCTTCGTGCCTGCCCTATAGGCACTGTACATGGAGACCTTATATAAGAGTAATTTGTCTTAAAACAAGTGACATAACGCTCATTCACCTCTCGGAGCGGCGTGTGCCGCCGCCTGCAACAACTGCGACTTGCCCAAGCCAGGGTCTCCGACCACCAACACGTGCGGATTAGACCGTGGCCCATCTTCTAGCTCCGTGCCCCCCATTAGTCCCAGTATAAGGCCTGCTTTCACCGCCTCGTGGCCGAATATGGCCGGGCATAGGGAGTGGACCAGTAGGCGGAATACGTCTTCTGATGCGTGGATTTCCTGAAATGAATGTGTGATGCGTGTTTAAGAAAGCAACAACGCTGTCTATTAGCTTATACTTACTATATATTAATCTGCTAAATGATAACTGACAATTCTTAAGACAAGGTTATAAGCACCACTTTTTGTCGATCGGTTAAGAATTTTGTACAGTATTCCGTTTCGTAACAGTACATTTCTTCACCTAGGTTTATAGGTGTTGATCTTATGATCAATGTTCGCCATGAATGATCGTTTCACGGCATGTTATTGACCAAAATGACGTTGGAACTTGGCAGGCAAAATTAAGCCGTTGATTCTGGTTGATATTTTGATCCAAGTTTCTGTACAAAATTCCAATACACAATTAAATTGGGCACTAATTCGCCAATAATTTTCGCATTTTCTTGGTTGTAAGTATTCCTACATGCCATCTCGTCGGTTGACAAGCAAAGCTCACTAAGTAACAGCTCGCTAGAAATACAGCTCGTATTTCAAGCAAGTTCTAATTCAATGCTGACATACGAGGTTCATAAGAGTGGTGACAGTTTTTTTTATAGAGACCTTTGGTAGTCAGCTGACGATCTCTAAAAGTTTTGTTAGCTTTGCAGCGCCGATCACTGTTGATAAGTTGGATTTAAGCATTATATCTGATATCTTCTAACCGAAATATGTAGTTACCTGTATTGCATAATAGTCTTTCAGTGTGAACGAGAGTGTAGGATTGCTGAGATTCCTCTGGCTGTGTATGGAGACAGCATCTATGTACAGTTGTAAGAGACGAGCAGCTCTTTTGTCTTCTCCACCTTTGCTTTCGCCTCTAACCTGCGATAAATTAATAAATATCTTGAGACATCTCACACAAATCGATCTAATTGAATCTTAATTTAGCGTTGGCTTCAAACTTTTCGACGCCGTATCAAAAGCAGCTCAAACGTCATATCAGAGTGAAGTGTCAAAACTGAAATTGTTCTTTACGTGCCAGCGTGTAGGTCTATTTTCTTTTATGGACAGTATGCCAATATATCAGTCATTGGCGTCCAAACGGTTAACCTTTTAACCGCCATAGACGACAACGGAAAATCGTGACTAGTCTACACTTACACGCCAATGCAGTAGGAAACATACGCGGGATGCCGTAAAGTTCAATTTCGCTTAAAAATCACGATTGCGTGGCGTCAGCGTCACAACAGATCGATTTCGGCTGTCGAAAGGCCGGAACGAACGCTCGCGGGTCCGGCTCAGTATTAAAATCCGTCGCACGCGCCCGCTACAGTTAGCGTCGTTCATACGATTTCTTGTTAAGCCGCGTTTCCACTTAGTGTTCTGAGCGAGCATTCGTTCGTTCTTGGACAGATGAAAACAGGATTTCACATAGCAAAATGTTCGTTCGTTAGCCCAAGAACACGTGAATGCTCGCTCAGAACAATAAGTCAAGACGCTTTAGACGAGCGTCAGTTCCGGGTGGTCCCCATCAGCCAAGAGGTTGTAAGAGGCTAAGCAACCGCATAAAATACTTCCTAGCCTTTTAAATTGTATGTTTAGTCTGTTTTACGTCGCCTAAACTTTCCGTTTGAACACTCCGAAACATCAATTTTAAAGCCATTGGATGTTGTGAGTGTAGTGCTTGACAACCCTAGCCTAGAACCGAATAATCAAGACCAAGTGCGGGTAGTTCGAAAAACCGCGCAGCGGTTGATACAGTTTCTCGCCAGTCTGCCTGCGACCACGGGTGTGACGTCATGCCCGAACCGTCAGGATATAATTAAACGTAGGTCTACACGATTAAGACCCGTTTGTCTTTAAAATAAGAATATATATACAGGGTGGGAAGGAGTATACCGACAGACTTTACAAATGCATTTTTGATAACAAAAGAAGTAAAAAAAATTATGTGACATATGTCATTATCGAACAAAAAAAAATTTTTTTTGGTTATTCCGTTTTTTTATATTTCGTTTTTTTTTGTACATGACCAGTAATAAATTGTAGGGGAAGAATTTTTTTTCAGGGTTTTTGATATTTTTTTGTTGAAAATTTTTCTGAAACTTTTTCGTCATTTTCTCTAACTTTAATCAGTGTGTATGTCGAGATGAAAACTACTAGTGTAAGAATTTTAATCGTGCAGGCATTTTTCAGTGACTTGTGATGAAAATAGTTTTTTGAATAACATGTCATTATCTCTTAAACTAAGCCGAATCCAGAAAAGTTCATACGAAATTATAGCCTCGAAATGTGTTCAGGAATACACCTTTCAAGTTTGTCGGTCTACTTACCAGCCACCCTGTATATAGGTACTATATTCATAAGAAGGTATCTCAGTATATACTTGCACTATCCCAGTAACAGACAGCACATCGCCAGGACATGCAGTACCAACAAGATCTCCCTTCAGTTCTATCTCCACACTTCTTGGTATGGTACCTGAAGCAATCTGAAAAAATATAAGAAAGATGTCAAGTAAAATTAGATGTTGTCTCATTGCAATCATGGAAAAATATTTAAATATTTATTAAACGGGTTACTCACGTAATTTAAGTCGATAATTGTTCGACATGTTTCGATACATTTAGAGGATCCTCATCATGGAGGACTCGCTCTAGCAGAGCGAAAGCTCTGTCTCTCTGTCACTTTTGTGAGTAACCCGTTTGATAAATATTTAAACATGGAAAAATAACGGATCATAACATACCTACACATTATATGCCTAAAAATGTAACTATTTTTTTGTTCATAGTGAGCTATATGAGAATTCATTATTGATAGAATTAGAGGGTACAGTCACAACGCCATTATATTAGAGGCCTGCTCAGATATTTGTGAGCACCCTGGTCATTCCGATATATCAAATGGTGACTGTACTACATAACTATGTTCTGAATAGAGTTTAAAGTATTTATCAATCTGATTTACCATACCATACGTAAATGAGGTATATTTTACATTACATCATCATCAGCCTACATCAGTCCACTGCCTGGATGTAGGCCTTTCCAATTAACTAAGCGTATGTAGGCATTAGGAGGTAAATGCCTATAGGCAATTACAGATAATTGCCACGCTGGGCAAGCGGATTGGCGATCTCAGTAGTGTGAAAAATATATTTTATAAAATATAATAAAAATATACCTGTGATTGTATTTCCTGAATTTTCGCCACCTGGAAATCTGTTGTGATAGTGAAAGGTGACGATTGCAGGGGATCAAACTTTGTACCACTTCTGCAACTCTGACAAAAACTTGGAGCTGAAATGAATTTTGTCATTAAATTTTGATGATGTTACTCAGTAATATAAAATACTGTTAAAATTATTTGAGCATATCTGACTCATCAAAATTTGTGTTTCAAGGAAAGGGTCAAAACCGTAAGAGATTTCCCCCTTATTCATAAACGTCTCCTAATTTATCAAGCCACTAAGTATTGTTTGTCCCTTTTGGTCTTATCAATATGTCTATAAGAGACAAAAATGAACAAATAATACTTCGGGTTTGTATGCATGCGGTCAGATTATTCTATTTTGAACTGTAGAGTAAAGTACCAAAATTAAAATCTGAAGACTTCCCTCATAAGTACAAGTGGGTGAATATCTGACGTTTCAACAGCATAATTTTGGTGGCATAATTTTTGCTGAAGTTTCTATTCGTTACAATGTGCTACTTTGTCATTTGAAGGAGGCACGGTACCTTATACAAATGACGAAGTATAACATTGAAACGTTTAGAAACTTTGGCAAAAATGATGCCACCAAAATTAGGCGGTTGAAATGCTCAGATATTCACCCAAGTACAGTCGCCTTCAAATATATTGGAGAGACCATGGTGCTCAAAAATATCGTCTAACATCATCAAAATAAAGGCCTTCTCCAATATATCTGACTGTACACAATGTTATTTCAGCATAATATGGTGTTGCTGTTTCATGATACCTGTGAATACTCCCTGCGGCTGTACTACTGCCTGCACAGCATGGCAGCTGGAGCATTCAAACGCCATGCTAGTACATGTCAACCCGACACTGCCTACTCTGATAACTGTACCTTTAATGGTTATCAGTTTTCCTAAAAAAAGGAAAATCAACTATCAAAAAGTTATGTAGGGTTGAGAAATTGAATGTTTAGCAGTTTATGGCTCACTTTATGTAGGAAGTTTCACTTTAAGATGGTACATACAACACAACCAATTTAACTTGAACCGCAAAGTGCTAAGCATTCAATTTCCTCAACTGTACATGAATGTTTCTTTTAAGCTATGTTTCCTCTTTGAAACATTTGATAAATTAAAGCTGTATAAACAGTAATCAGCAAGGAACATGTGACACAGGTGACAAAAATATGTATGAAATATCCCATCTCCAGCATTGGATTACTTGATATTTTTTCTTTGGTATTGTCAAATATTTATAATTTGTATATGCACTTAAGTAGTGTTCCTACTTAAAAAAACTAATCTAAATATTTAATAAAACAATGATTTCAAAGGTAACAACTAGGCTTAGGACTTTTCATAGCATATTGTGGTTCTAAAATCCTTGGAGCCGCTATGTGTAAAATTTTCGAAGTCAAAGTCAAAGTATATTGTAATATTAAATTTAATGATTTATACCTACTGTCACGTCGTTACTGAATTAATTTTAATCGAACGTGATGAATTTAAAAAAAATAACTTGATTTCATAAAAAGTGCATAAAAAAATTGTTATATCAGAAATCATAAAAAAACTAGACAATTAGTGTTCAAAACAAACAAGAAAAGGTCTTAAATCGGAAATAGCGATGAAAATGGCGAAAGTATCATGTTGTTTTTCTCGAAAGTTACGAATCTTTCGTATAAATTACATTTAACTTCCGAACAAGAAACAAAACTGACGTTACCTTTGAAGTAAATAGACTTCACGTTGACATCACACAGAGCACAGATTAATGATTCCAATTTATAAGTATTTTATCATAATTTATAATATAAACTCTTTAGTCAAGTGATATTGAGATTTAGTCTGAGCAAAATGAAAAGTCACGTGTTTGTACGCGAGCCAATACATTCGGAGTATCATAATTCAATAAAATAATGCAAAAAAAAAAACCGGCCAAGTGCGAGTCGGACTCGCGCGCGAAGGGTTCCGTACCATTATCAATTTATTATTTAAATAAATAAAATAATTAAAAAACACGACTGCCGTTTTAAGCGAACTGAAAAGTAACAAATAATTCTTTTTTCAGGTTAATTATTGTGAGCGTACCTACATAAGTATAGGCGCTTGTCTTATTACTTACAATATTTTGTTTCGATTGCAGTCGGGGAACCTCCATATATTTATATTTTTGGTAATGAAAGGTTCCCCGACTGCAATCGAAACAAAATATTGTAAGTAATAAGACAAGCGCCTATACTTATGTAGGTACGCTCACAATAATTAACCTGAAAAAAGAATTATTTGTTACTTTTCAGTTCGCTTAAAACGGCAGTCGTGTTTTTTAATTTTTTAATTATTTTATTTATTTGAAACCTTTTAGTGAATCTGAAGATTCCTTGAAGTTGGATAGAATTTCAAAAAACCGACTTCGCAGAGGGCTGAAGCTTCGCTCCGGGGACCCGAGGAGTTCCCATCCCGCTAATTTTGGGGGCCGGAACATAACTGAAACCAGTGTAAATCTATATGTTGATCGAGTCCGCAGGGCGAGCTGCAGGGCGGGAGGCCGAAAACTGAGCTTGCAGAGGCCCGAACATTCACTTCGAGGGCCCAAGCATGTCGCTTGTAAACTTAAAGCGAGGCCGAAGGCCGACCTGCGAGAAAATTGCACGACGAGCGAGCCCACACGGTACAGCCGTCGTCCCTCTTAACTGATTTAATAATCGAACCGGAGGGCTCAACGTGCAACGGTTCGCTTCCAACTCCAAGGAACACTTAAAGTTCGCGAGGCGGAAGGCCGAGCCGCCAAAGCCCAGCACTACCATGTCAGCCGACGGAATAATGTAACGTTAAAATGGATACGACGATCGTTTCGACAACCTGCAAAGGCCGTAGGACGTACTCCGCGTAGGGTCGAAGGCCCGAATCGTTCCTCAGAGAGGCGCTGGTTTGTGAGGCCAAAAGCCGAGCCCCTGGCCCGGACCACCGGAGCCAGAGGCACAGACTTTAACTTAGAGAGCCCAAGTGTTACTTCGAAGAAATTTAAAATTTAAAGGCCAAACCCGACCCTGGTCAGACCAAAAGCCAACGGCAGAACGGTCAAAACCGTGCCACCCCTTTAGTGTTCCTCTCTAGCACCATATGTCTGATTAAGCTTGTTTTCTAGTGACGTTGTTGTACCCTATCATGTGCCTAATTACTAATTTGACATTTAACAAAAATTGTAGGCTCATATTTTGGATGAAAAAAACCGGCCCACATTTAAATGTCGTATTTTAGGGACATACCTCTGATATGCGAATCATATTGTACGTTCTTTTTTTGATATTGTATTCTGGCAATCCTCCGCAACGCTGGCCCAATACTTGCTGGGAACTTCTCATACATCCTTGAATTTCTTCGCAGATGTATGCAAGTTCTCTCACGGTGATTTCCTTCACCGTAAAATACTGTGTATACAGTATACTGAACAAAATGTTAAGTTCGCACCACGATTTTGATACGAATTCGGCTGTGTGGGCTATCATTTTTCCAGCATTTAAGTCGACACTTGTTTCCAACTAATATAATTATGACTGATTATTGAGCTATTTCTTATTAATTAACCGTTACTTTCGAACAGTTCGGACAACTGAGGCAGCTGTGGCAGCTTTTGGTAGTCATGTCATCATCAAAATATGACAAATTCACTTGCCTATGAATTATTATCGGTTCCAATGTTTAAAATTGTTCAGATTCTATGGGAAATTAATATTAACTAGCTCTTGAAATTTTACTGTTAACACTGAGAAAAAGATATCGCCCGATAGTCTATTTTGTATCGAAATCATGGAAAGAACTTAAACTTTTGACTGGTACTGTTTTATCAAACGATATATCGTATACAAGTTTTATTTGAAAAAAAATCATCGATCACGAGAGCCGGGGATTGAACCCACGACCGCTGCGTAGCAGCCGTGCATTTTACCCCTTGACCACAAGCACGTACATACAATGTATCTGTTTCATACACACTTAGCGTTCAAGAAGATGTGTCAACGGTGACAGTCCTGTCACGGTTTAGGCATTGAAGAAAAACTTCAATAGTGCGATGTAGAACATTTCGAGTTTTCTCTTCAAACATATACTTAAACATATAACTTGTATATATATTTACAATCTGCATACAAAATGCTTTAATTTGATACCCAAAACATAGCATTTAGATGACATATTATTCTTTGCGCTTTAATTGTATTTTAATGAATCTGGCTCTTCTTGAATAAGTAATAAACCTATAAGTTATATACATGTTAGTAATCGTTGTTTGAAGCTCTTCATTTTGATACCAAACTCGATAGGTTTCTTTCTTATTTATTTTTTTTGGTTAGTCAATATTGAATTTTTAAGCCGCCATATTGATTTTAACGTGACGTCACATATCCTATGTTACCCGCGACGTCACGAGGATTCAAATGATACCTTACACTATTAAAAACGTTTAAGTGGTCGCGAAGATCTGCGCGTTTAAAGAAAATATGAAACATACATAGGGGCTGAACACATATACTCTCCTTTTGGCAGTCGTGTAAAAATACAGTTAAATCAGCCTACCTCAAAAACTATAGGAGATAATTTAATCAAACCAAAAATCGTTGATAGAGTTTATTAATGTCCTTAACATATATTTTTTTTAGAATTTTATATCGCGTAGTTTAAAAAATAGAGGGGGGGGGACACATTTTTCAGACTTTGAGAGCTGGTATCTCGAAAACGATTTGCTTAAATAAAGATAAGATTTATAAACCTTCATATCATTTTCAAAGACCTTTCTAATAATACCCCACACGCTTATATACAACTAATTTTTTTTTTCTATCCCTCAGTTATATGTATGGAGGGCCCCCACCCCAATGGTTTTTTTACAATTTAGTATCATAATCCTGTAGCGGTTCATACAACACATATCCTTACCAAATTTCGTTACTGTAGCATTCATAGTTTCCGAGTAAATCAGCTGTGACAGACGGACAGACGGACAGACGGACATGACGAATCTATAAGGGTTCCGTTTTGCCATTTTGGCTACGGAACCCTAAAAAAGTATTTTACACGTAAACACTGAAAGATGGGAAAGGTTCGATCGAAGCTCTGTAACGAAAGATATTATATTGAAGTATTTTTGTTCTTTCATGTTATTTTCATAGCTAATCAGGACCCTGATTTCGATGACATTCGAAATTTGGTCATAATGTATACCTACACCATAATAAAGAAATACCACAATACCTCGAGAACACGACATTAACGACGTTTATTTTTGACACACAAAAGACCTTAAAGACAATGTGAAGAATGATTTATAAAGTATTTTGGTTTGATTTGTTAAGTAAAGCGATGCGAGTTAATATATTAGCTTTTGTATCGACCGATAAAGTTTCATCTGCTGCAATTATCGTTATATATGCTTTAGGTTATTTTTGTATCACCATTATAAAATGCGCTGTAAACTTATATACCTATTTCATTATACTGGTTATACTACGTATAAGGTACACCCGGGTAAGACCGGACTATTTTTTAGGGTTCCGTAGCCAAAATGGCAAAAACGGAACCCTTATAGATTCGTCATGTCCGTCTGTCCGTCTGTCCGTCTGTCACAGTCGATTTACTCGGAAACTATAAATGCTACAGTAACAAAATTTGGTAAGGATATGTGTTGTATAAACCGCTATAGGATTATGATACTAAATTGTAAAAAAAAACCATTGGGGTGGGGGCCCTCCATACATGTAACTGAGGGATAGAACATTTTTTTTAGTTGTATATAAGCGTGTGGGGTATTAATAGAAAGGTCTTTGAAAATGATATGAAGGTTTATAAATCTCATTTTTATTTAAGCAAATCGTTTTCGAGATATCAGCTCTCAAAGTCTGAAAAGTGTGTCCCCCCCCTCTATTTTTTAAACTACGCGATATAAAATTCAAAAAATATATATATTATGCACATTAATAAACTCTATCAACGATTTTTGGTTTGATTAAATTATCTCCTATAGTTTTTGAGGTAGGTTGATTTAACTATATTTTTTTAATAATAAATTGATAATGGTACGGAACCCTTCGCGCGCGAGTCCGACTCGCACTTGGCCGGTTTTTGATGAATTGAAAGGACGTCACAAAAAAATCATAAATTTATTCTCACTAACTTTATTGCAGATGTGTGATGTACGTGATAAAAAAATCAAGCTTTCAATATAAATTTACTTGATGCCGCTCAGCCGAATAGCTTAGTAGTAAATGTAAAGTCAAACTTGCACTATTTTTTTTCCAAGACACCCAATCGAAAAACCTTCTTGGCTTAAGATCGGACTAGTATCTGATTTCAACTCTAAATTAAGGAGAAAATGGTGCATAGCTTCCTGTTAAAGATGGAATCTCAAAAAAATCTCGAAAATAAAACGCTTTTTTTTAAACATTCGTAGCTCACGACTGATGCGGCTGAGCGGTTGCTGCATACTAGCGAGAGGGGCGGGGTGAAATGGCGTCATGCATAATATAGCCAGTGAGGAAAAAATACTACTATTTTAGTAGTTATTGCGGTCATCCGATCTTAGCCGGGTGTACCTTAAGTCGTGTAAGTCGACTAACGTCAGTTTTGTTTTTTGTTCGGAAGTTACATTTAATTTATACGAAAGATTCGAAACTTTCAAGAAAAACAACATGATACTTTCGCCATTTTCAACGTTATTTCCGATCTAATAATTTTTCGAGTTTGTCTTGAAATTGTTTAGTTTTTTTATGGTTTCTGATATAACTAATTTCGTATGCAATTTTTATAAAATCAAGTTAATTTTTTTAAATTAATTACGTTCGATTAAAATTAATTCCGTAACGATGTGACAGTAGGTATAAATAATTATATTTAATATTACAATATACTTTGACTTCGAAAATTTTACACATTGCAGCTCCAAGGATTTTAGAACCACGATATGCTATGAAAAGTCCTAAGCCTAGTAACAACATACAAGGTCCTAAGTTCTGAACAAACCTTCAGCATTTTATTAATATGTATAAATTATGAAATATTTTTTTGTATAAATTTTATGTCCATATCTTAAAATATGTGAACTATGTCAACTTTTTTAGTAAAACATCTTGATCTTAATTATATTTAGACCTATAAACCATATCGAGAGTGGTTCTGCACTAAAATTGGAAGGCCAGAGGAACATATTGGGGGAATGCTACCGGAACATTGACCTGCAGCTCCAGCTAAGGGAAATGGGATGAAAGAGCACATTGGATGTTCGACAGTCTGCTAGAGTCCGGTCGAGAGTACCTCCAGATATAAAGCAATTCAGTCTTTATAGGAAGCCACTAAGTGAATTTTTTTACAAAAAATAATTGAACAATATTTACCGAAATAGTTGACTTTTAAATTGGCAATAGGCACTATAGGCTGGTGATTTAGGATTCTAACTTTTATCTTTGTTTCACACTTGAGTATCTGAAAAATAAAATTGAACAATAATGATACAAAAAAAAAAAGGTTGTTGAAACTTATGATGGTTACATTTTTATTTTTTATTAAAATAAAATAACAAAAATTATTCAACTACGGTTTAAGTGCAGGAACATAAAAGCAGGACCGTCATAAGCTTGCTAATGTTAGTATTGAAAAAAAAAATGTGTACCTCATGAAGACAGTATTCCAAAAGAGATAGTGTTATTTCAGGTTTTTCTGATAGATCGGAACTAAATGTTGACCAACCAGAGACAAATTCTTTATCATTCAATAAGGTTTGAATATCTAAGGGGATACTCCGAGTCTGGTCGATTTTCTCCAAATCAAACATATTTCTGTTCTCTTTGATGAAGCCTTTAAAACATTTTATGTGGTCATTTAGTTCCTGGTCAGATTGATCTATAAACAAAAAAATGTAAATCAGTTAATAAAGAGACAGAACTTGGATAATTCTAGGTATTGAATTAATAAAAACCTGCCTTGGGAAGGGAAGTAAAGACTCCACACATTATTTCCCGCATTTATCGGTACAATAATCGGCAATTGATTGGCAGGAGCTCTGGACACAGTAGATGTGTTTGGTCTGGATGTATTGCAAGAATTGTTTAAACTTCGATTATCAGCATTGCTTGAATTGCCCTGATTACGAGCGCGATACCAATTATTTTTGTAACGACCTCTCCAACTACGACGCATTTTAATGTCTAGAGTGATCACAGCACAGTAAATAAAACACAAGATTCCCGCGCTTGTAAAATGAAAACTTTGCAAACAACATACAATGCATGACAATGACATACTCCATATAAAATGTCACTGTCAGTCTCAGCTGTCACCTGTCAGTCAGTACACATATATTTTTAATTTTAGTCCTTGTTATCAGGCGAAAGGACTGAGCCATACTGCCTTGCTGACAGTATCATTATTGATCATTATCAAAGAATATAATACTCTAAAGCAGGGGTCGGCAACCTTTTAGCATCCAAGGGCCACATAGCAGTTAACGAAATTGACGCGGGCCGCACTTTGTTGATATGTAGGTTTTGTTCGAAAAAAATACTCACATTATCGGTTGTCATTAGCAATATATGTTATGTGCTTATGCAAATAACATCTTATCGACAATTTTTTATATTTTTAATTTTATCCGATAGGGTTAGAAACTGGAAATCCGAGTGCGTGACTTTTGGACTCGCCATATTAAAAAAAAAATGTTGGATTTATTGGACAAAAAGGCATTTACATGAAACTTTTAAAATGATGATCCGATCCCGCTGAAATTTGGCATACAAGCACTATGTGGGCCATGAGTGATACCTTGAAAAAATTATGGAAATAATTCAAGATGACGGCGCCTCGGAACAAAAAGCCGAAATCCCGAGCGTGCCAATTCTAAGTAAATTAAAGCGAGGCCGAAGGCCGAGCTCCGAGAAAATTTAGCTACCAAGCGTTCAACTATACCCCAGTAGGCCCAGTAGTTAAATAAACTCAGCCAGAGGGCCGAAAGCCGAGCTCCGCATATGGCCGAAGGTCCGGAGCGTAACGATCGAGCCCATGTGGTACAACTGCAGTACTTAGGTAGATTTAGAGAGGTAGGTAGATCAGGTAAATTTGGCATAGGTACGGGCATTATGTGGGCCAGGAGTGATACCCTGAAAAAAATTGGAAAAATTCCAGATGACGGCGCCCAGGAACAAAAACGGACGGAACGGAAGGACGGAACATTGCCCGAACCGATGTAAATCTATGTTAAGCGAGCCCGAAGGGCGAGCTTCAGGGTAGGCGGCTGAAGGCCCGGAGCTTCACCCCAAGCACTTCACCTCTAAGTTATCTAACGCGAGGCAGAATACCGAGCTCCGAGAAAATTTTGCTACCAAGTGTTCAACTACCCTAGTAGCTAAATAAACCCAGCCAGAGGGTCGAAGGCCCGGAGCGTCACTATCGAGCCCACGCGGTACAACTGTCCTACCTAGCTGTCTTAACAAGCGAACTGGAGGGCCGGAGACCCGACAGTTCGCTTCGAATCCTCGCGAAGGTCGCAAGCTGAGCTGCGCGTAGGGCCGAAGGCCCGTAGCGTCACGATCGAGCCCACGCGGTACAACGGAACGGACGGTTCGCTTAGAACCCTTGCGAAGGCCGCAGGTCGAGCTGCGAGTAGGGCCCTTCGGCCTTCGCCCGGAGAGTCACGATCGAGCCCTGGCGGTACCATGCCCTACCTAACTATCTTATCTTAGCAAGTGAACTGGATTGACGGAGATCCGACGGTTCGCTTCGAACCCTTGCGATGGCCGCAGGCCGAGCTGCGAGTAGGGCCCTTCTGCCTTCGCCCGGAGCGTCACGATTGAGCCCTGGCGATACAACTGCCCTACCTTCACTGTCTTAACAAGCGAACTGGAAGGCTGGAGATCTGACGGTTCGCTTGGAACCTTTGTGAAGGCCGCAGGCCGAGCTGCGTGTAGAGCCGAAGGCCCGGAGCGTCACGGTCGAGCCCTGGCGGTACAACTGCCCTACCGAACTGTCTTAACAAGCGAACTGGAGGGCTGGAGATCTGACGGTTCGCTTGGAACCTTTGTGAAGGCCGCAGGCCGAGCTGCGTGTAGAGCCGAAGGCCCGGAGCGTCACGGTCGAGCCCTGGCGGTACAACTGCCCTACCGAACTGTCTTAACAAGCGAACTGGAGGGCTGGAGATCTGACGGTTCGCTTGGAACCTTTGTGAAGGCCGCAGGCCGAGCTGCGTGTAGAGCCGAAAGCCCGGGGCGTCACGATCGAGCCCTGGCGATACAACTGCCCTACCAAACTGTCTTAACAAGCGAACTGGAGGGCTGGAGACCCGACGGTTCGCTTGGATCCCTTGCGAAGGCCGCAAGCCGAGCTGCGAGTAGGGCTGAAGGCCCGGAGCATCTGAAAGACGCGCGGCAGCCCACGAGGCCGAGCATGTCATGACTACATTGGACATTGTTGATATTTCAAGAAATTCTTTACTTCGCCTCTGAAATTAACGTTCATAGATAAGGTAGACGAATTTACTTTCACGGCAATACGTCGAAAACTGCATGTTTATTTTTTTTAATATAAGAGGCAGGATTGCAGCCGGGCGCAAAGATAAATTGCATTGCGATTTTCAATTATTTATTATTTGAATTGTACCTACACTCCTATTAAATTTTGTACTTTATAATTTTTCCCTTTTTTTCTGTTAATGTGAATGACCTTCGATGAGGTTCGTGATTTTAACATACACGATATTCAAAATAGTCAAGGAGGTCCGCGGGCCGCAAGTGACCCCTTCGCGGGCCGCATGCGGCCCGCGGGCCACCGGTTGCCGACCGCTGCTCTAAAGAGCATAGCAGCATGAAAAAAACGGATGATTGGCTTGTAAAATCGGACTATCGGGGACGGTAAAAGTCAGTGCAATTCCGGACGCAGTGCACAAGCACTAACACGTTTTTCATAGCTGTCATCTCGGATCGGAAAAATACTGTCCGGAATGAGGAAAAGTAAAATGTCGGACGGTAATATTACGTATAGTGCACAAGCTACTATACAGGATGTAATCGATAAGTGTTTACAGGCCATAATTCCGTAAATATGAGAGATATCAGAAAAAAATTAACTGATATCAAAAGTACGTTACCCAACGAGTAAAATTACACTAATAACTTTTTTTTATAAAATCAGAAATACCTCAAATATTAACTTTAAACCCTTCCATACATTTAGTACGTAACCGTTCATTCAAAGACTAGTTTAATACGAATATTTTTTTACTTAAGAATTAATGTTAAATTAATTATTTATATTATTATTTAACGGTAGTATTATTATTTTATTACAATGTATTCCTACAAATAACGAATCACTAACAGTTTTATCTCTTACGACACCCGACATTCTTTAAGGCTGTACATCGTCATACTAAATGTATGGGGGCGTTTTAAGTTAGTATTTTTAATATTACTTCATCTATTTAGAAAAAGTTATTAATGTAATTTTACTCGTTGGGTAACGTACTTTCGATATCAGTTAATTTTTTTCTGATATCTCTCATATTTACGGAATTATGGCCTGTAAACACTTATCGATGACACCCTGTATACATTTAATGGCGTGGCATATAGGACCGTAAAAACCGGACTACCGGACGGTAAAAGTCAGTGTAGTACACAAACGCCCTTACTTTGTATTCAAATGACATAATATTTGTCATATTTTAATGAAAAATTATGGAATATATTCGATTTATAAATTTGAATTTGTCGTGATTTGCTATTGCGACATTTGTGTGAATAATTGACATTTATGTCAATATATTCAAACGGAGAGGCTGATTGTGCATATATTGAATATTTAAATAATTTATTGGAACTAAGAACTTGATTTTCTTAAAGCCATGGCTGACGAGGTTGCTCAGCATGAGGAGCTTCCGCTTGCCGAAGAAACCAGTGAAGAGAAAGAGAAAGCGGAGGATGCTCCGGAAAAAATTGACAGCCTGACACACATTGCCCACCGCAAAGCTTCTATGTTTCAGCAAGCACCGCATACGCAGGAAAAAGTAGATGTGGACCGAACTGCGCTGGAAGCTATTCTTGACGTTGGATCACGGCTGAAAGACATTCAAAAGAAAAGCAAACTTTCTATGAGCGCTTTGGGATTAGGCCAGGAGTCGTATAAAGAGAAGCAAGTAAATAAAATTTCTGATTAGACTACATTGTTTTATTTAGTTAATTTAGATACAGTTCTGAATTGACTTTTACTTTTGTAGGCTAAAGCAAAGGAGGCGCGTAACAATCGCGTGGGAGGCCTGAAGACTCAGCACAGGTTTTTGCTGGAGATGGCAAGCGCAATTTTGAATAGAAGTCCAGATTATATACTGGTTAGTTGTATTTTAATAGTGCGGTAAAACATCTAGCTTCATACATTTCTTATTGCCTACTATAGGTCGTGAAACGAGGGTTGTCGTCTAGCTAGACTGGTTTTGTGTAACAAATCGCAATTGATATACGTAATGTAGGTATAGCTACACCTAATAGACATCATGGATCACTGTATCATCAGATTATAACTGGGTTAAACAATAATAGGTATGAAAATAAATGAATGGTTAAAAGGCAGCTGACGTTTGAAGGAGTAAATGTTCTCCCAACAAATGTCATGTCAGAAGCTATGGGGAGAATACAGTTATGCCAAAAAAATTGTAAAGTACGGAATAAGTATAACGGTCGGGATGGCGGGTGTACATCAACAAATGGAGCTGCGATGTGCGTCACGAGTTAGTGCTCGCAATCTGCCAAATGTGCGCAAAAATTCGAGCAATGTGCTCTTTAAGCTCCAGAGATATTTACCTAATAAATTAATGACGTTCGCCATTCAGACGTCAGGGTGGCTACCTACTCAAGGGTGTAAGTATTGCCTAAAGTTATAGCCCGCAATGTGCTTTTACGTGGATGAAGCACAATAAAAAACTGAGAGCCGTTAAAGAATTATAATAATTATATGCAATTGTAGAATAGTACATTGTGCATCAAGGGCGGTAAGTACGGAATTACTAACGAGAGCGTTAGAAGCCCGACGCCGTCAGGCGGAGGGCTTTTATGACTCGAGTTAGTATTCCGCTTACCGACCGTGATGCATACAATGTTTTTCATCACACTTGGCAACCAAAAAATAAGTTTTAAGACATAATATTATTAAATGACTTACTGACATTTCTATTACTCCCTAGGGAATTTCACTTTTCTATTACTCCCGCTACGCGGGCAAGCAATGGCGCGCTTAGACAGCAAGTGTGATGAAAAATAATATATATCGTCGGTTGACAACCAAAACTCACTAAGTAACAAATACCTACTTGAAATAGAGATCGTATCTAAGTTCTGATTCAATACTGACATAAGAGGTTGCTAAGAGTTGTGGTTGTGACAGTTTTTATATTGAGTTTTGCTTGTCAGCCGACGATATAAACGCCTGCGGATTCGTATTAGTTCGCAGGCAGTTTATATAGGCAAGTACAAGACATGCAGGCGCTTTACATAAAAAAAAGTTATATAGGTACATAATACACACTTACGTGATTACTGGATATGCCACGTGCCTTTTAATTAATTATACAGACAGTTATAGATTAATCCTTATTAATATGAGGTTAAGAGTCGCCATCTTTCCACTAGTAGTTTAGATATACAGGGTGAAATTTAAATCGTGAATCGTAATATGTTTTTCTAGCTCTATAAACAACTAACAATTAAATGCCCCACAAGTTACTTAAAAATGGACATATAATTTTTTTTTTGTATTTTTTGGGGCTTGTGTTTTTGTATTTTTTGGCTTTAGAATATCAAAACGAATTATTAAGACACATTAATTGAATAATTTAAATTACCTCTTCAAATTGAAGTGATTAATAACGCCAGATTTGTTATTTAAAAATGAAATAATATTGATTATATTTGAATTTTTAAATAGCTTAAATAATCGTTATAATTTCTTAGAATCACCTTAAAAATTAAAAAAAAGCCACAAAAAATTAAAAAAAACGGTATACTCTTGGCTCGACTCAGTCGTTTTTTGTCAAGTTCTTAAATTCGACCCTTTCTGCTTTCGTCACCCGTTCTTGATTTGCCATTTTCGTGTGAAGCCTATTTCATATTTGGTAAACTTTGTGCTTTTGCCATTTTCTTATTTTGGCTCATTCGTTATTTGTCACCATCTTCTTTGAGCATTTTCGGTGACAGTCAATCTCTTTGTTAGTATAATTCTTTATTTGTTATGTTTTTCTAGACAAAAATGTATAGAATAAAATCAAAAACGATAGGTCGAATAGCAAATGAGACCAAAAAAGAATAGACTAACATTGAACATGTCCAAAGAAGATGGTGACGAATAACGAATGAGCCAAAATAAGAAAATGGCAAAAGCACAAAGTTTACCAAATATGAAATAGGCTTCACACGAAAGCGGCAAATCAAGAACGGGTGACGAAAGCAGAAAGGGGCGAATTTAAGAATTTGACAAAAAACGACTGAGTCGAGCCAAGAGTATACCAAAAAAAAAACATGACTATTTCTAAGTAGCTTGTGGGGCATCCAATTGTTAGTTATTCATAGAGATAGAAAAATATATTACGATTCACGATTTAAATTCCACCCTGTATATTAAACATAAAAGCGATCGACACTATTTTGTCCCGTAACGCAGGTGACAATTTCATCAAGTTTGCTAGAAAAAATGCTTATAAATTGTACATGCATTTAGACCTTACACAAGTTCACATATCGATCGATATATTTAGGTTCCAACGGTTTTTCATTGTAAATATGTGTAAAGTATTAACCGTTTCAGTGCGGATGACACGCTAAGCGTGTCATGAATGTTTTTAAATGGCGTATGACACGATAGGCGTGTCATCATGTTCAATGGCTTAAGGCACGCTTGGCGTATCATGAAAAAATTGTTCGCCGCCATAGATAAAAGTTTTTGAAAATGAAACACGCAACGAATGGGTTCATTGACGTACATTTGTAAGTTCATGAAAAGTAACGCAGGAGACAGAAAATATGTCGATGTAAAAGTTGATTACCCCAACTACACTTTTGTGAGCCGCCCATTGTGTACCTCCCTAGCTACACAGCGCCCCTAATTGAAATTGGCAAATTTGGGGGCCTTTATTTAAACAAATCGCCGAAAGTTACGAATTTCAGTGTTCAAGGTAGTAGGCCAGTAAGAGCATGATGTCGCGACCCCGGATTCTTGTCGCAATTATACCTTCAGATGAGTAACTTGATCGCCGATGTGCCTTACATGGAAAATTTCATTTCAGGAAGGCATTTGCGATGCGGATATTCATATAGAGTTGTTGGATAGTGCTGTAGCGGAGGGTGGTCGCAACTGTGTAATCCTTTGCGACGCCCTTTTACCACCGGTTAAAATGGGTAACATTGAATTTTGATAAAATATGTAGATCCCCTTGCTTGTATACCTACTTCAACTATAGAATACCTACTCCCGATACCCTATAGGTATAAATTTAGCGATCCCAGCTGTGATGTTCACAGAATCGGCTTGTTACTGGGGTATCTAGTGTATCTACTGCGATACTCTATTACTTGTTATTAAATTTGATTCTACTGGTGCTGATTATTACAACCAGCATGTTAAGTTTTTATGAAAGTGTTGGGGTAAAGAATAAACTCTTAGAATTAAAAAAAAACCATATTGATTGATCTTGGCCAAGTAATTTTTTAGACTGGCCTATTGTAACAAACTTCTGAAGATGCATGTGATATGCTAATAGTACACTTTGGCTACCTACTAATATACGAGTTACACCAATTGCTGCAGTAACACTGATTATTAATATCAATACTTTAGCTGTACAGTATATCCTTAATCCTTAAATAAGGACTAGGGATACCCAATTGGATATATTGGACTCCAGCGTAATACAGAATAATGACAGATTTCCCTAAAACCAAACGGATACAGGGACACTTAATGCTTACTTGTTTTTTTTTTGGGTACGAGTAAAGCTACCGGTTTATTGACGAATTGCACTGCCTGCGTACATATTAGACGATTGGACAAACGCAAAATGATCTTGCTCTATTTAAAATTCTACTTATCATCGTTGATAACTTTCATAGGTATATATAAAATAATATAAACCACAAAGTCAATTTTATTTCAGAATCTGGTCGATTTGTGCCAAATCAAAAAGGGAGGATGGAGCGAACGTATCTTTCAGACGGTTCGACTATAGGCACTTGCGGACGATCAGTCGCCATGTATAGGATTAAAAACAAAGCCATTGACATGAAAAACATTGCTGACGTAAGTACTTCGTCTGGGCATTTCTCAGAGCGTTTCAACCGCCGTGACTTCGGTGGCAACATCCCGATTTCCGAGGATATCTCATACATTTTTTGGGTATCTTGGTAGTTGTCAACTTCGTCTACCAATACGAGTATATTCAGAAGTTCTTGCATCTCTCAGGGGATTCGTGTGATAAAGCTGCAACCAAAGTCACGGCGGTTGAAACGCTCGGAGAAAAGCCCGTCTATCTATATTAGATATAATAACACTCAATAAAATAAAATCACACATTACACATTACATCATCAGCCTACATCAGTCCACAGCTGGACAATGGGAGAGGCGGAGATTGCCTTTGCGTATGGACGCATTATGAGGTAAATGCCCATAATGTATTTCGCTGGCGTTCGCAGTAGTGTGTCCACTCTAATAACGCTGCTTTCCATAATCAATCTTCGGTAAATAAATGACCAGTGACACTTCAATCTTCAATCAAATAGGCCGTGTGGTGACGGCAGTAAGAATACATTTGTCATCACCCCAACTCCTCCTGCGGGTGTCGTAAGAGTCGACTAAGGGATTGAAGTGTCACTGACCATTATTTTATAAAAGATTGATGATGGGCAGCCGTGTCATCATAGTGGACACATTACTGCGATCGCCAATCCGCTTGGGTATTTACCTCCTAATGCGTCTGTACGCATAGTTAATAGGAGAGGCCTACGTCCAGCAATAAACCATCATAGGCTGATGATGGCGATGATGATGGCACTTCAATCCCTTAGTCGACTCTTACGACACCCGCGGGAAAAATTGGGGTGATGACAAATGTATTCTTACTGCCGTCACCACACGGCGCAAAATAAAATATTTCATGATTATTGAACTACATATTGCAACCCTACATATCTGAAAGTTGAAAGGGAACTGGGTGCTTAGACAAGTTGCCAATCGCTAACGCTTAATCGTCAATCGTAAACGATAGGCAGCTAACTGTCTTTGTCGCACTAATATGAAAGAGTGACAGAGAGGGAAAACTACGATACGCTACTAAACGTTAGCGATTGGCAACTTGGCTAAGCATCCTGGTAGAAAGAGGGATACCTACACTCTGTCGTCATTTCTTACCGGAACTGTAGCCGTACCATGAGCTGCCGGCTCATGGTAGGGATACTGTAGCTTTACCGGCTTTAGGATGGCATCTGTTTTTAATACGGTTTATGTACAATGTACGGTCGAGGAAATTGAATATTTAGCAGTTTATGGCTCACTTTACGTTGGACGTGCTTAGTACATACAACACAACCAATTTAACTTGAACCGCAAACTGCTAAACATTCAATTTCCTCGACTGTACAGGGTACAGTCAACCAATTAGAACCTTAAGCCACTCAGGGACTTTGTCAAAGAACATTATAAATCAAATTGTTAGAAATTGTTTACTTCTTGTTATTTTAATATGGTTCTAAAGTGGCATAGCACAGTAGATTATTTTTGCTCTTTTGCGGACACGCTGTATACTAAACGTCCTTAGGTGCTAAAACGGTAGGTCAATGACCTCGTGAAAACTTTAGTTATTTTTAATTATTAAACTACAGGAATTGAATCCGCACTTTGTTGTGGAACCAGTTACGTATTTAAAAACATACACAAATTAAATGCAAACACAGCTATATCTACTCAAAACTTAGAGTAATTAAAGGTTTCGTAAATATTACAAATCTTTTTTTTTCTCGGTCGTTTCTTCAGTGTAGCGTTAGGTTTTACGGTAGAGTAGTGCAGAATATGGCTCTTAATAACACTTTAAAAAATCACGTATTAATATTACAGAACCTTGGAGATAAGTCATTTCTAAGGTTTTCATAATTTCCTATGGTAATAGGGTTGTCTATTATGTAAAACGGAACATGTTAAGGGTAATTCACAAAAAGTGAAAAATAATTCGACAACTCAATCAAAATGTACGTATCTCGTTTAAACAATTAATTTTAACAAGATGAAAATTGGTGAAGTGTGAGTGACGAATAAGAATGTGCAAAAATCGTTTCTAGCTACTTTAAGGAAGAACTTGAAGATGCATACTTAAATAATTTTTAATTTATTTCATCATCATCATCAGTATCAGCCAAAAGTCGTCCACTGTTGATTTATATATCTTCATCTTCGTTGTCACTTTGTAAATAAATTTCTTCTGAGCTCATAGCAATGTCTTCCGAGGCAGTTTCGTGCAAGTAGTCATGAATAATTACATTGTCACTTGTTGGGCTTAGTAACGACAACGCATTTCCGGGTGGGGCTAACCGTTTTTTCGTCTTTTGTTGAGCTGTTGACACATGCGAAAAAAGGGGGTCAGAAGACTCTAAGGCGCGGTGAAATAGTTCGAGTATTGTTGTTTTCCGATCTAATTTTCTCGTGTGGTGTTCACGGTCGTATCGCCAAAATTTATTCTGGTGCCTGTTCCGACAAAATTCCTATTGGCAGTGAACTTCGTTGAATAATTTGATGGCCATGTAATAATATCTTATGTACCTACCGTCACCGACATATAGCACCACTTGTAGTGTTCAACATATCGATAACGAAAGGGGGTTCGAGGCCCGGAAGGACATCCTCCAGCAAGACGGGTCAGTTCTTGCTGAGGCAATTCAGCGCCATGGGTCTTTGCCGGCTCCATGACGCCTCACCCCCGCTTCTCCAGTCATCATAATGGGTATTGGGTTTTAGCAAAAGCTTAACGGAGGCCTTCCCAATTCCGAAGAATCAGTATAACCAGTTAAAATTTCACTGATTTCAGAAAAAAATGTATGTATGTAACTTTATTGCACATAAACAAGTTTACAGAGAGTAAAAAAAAACAACAGTAAATTTAAGAATATGTACAAAGGCGAACACAGGTCTTATCCCTCACAGGGATCTCTTCCAGCTAACCCTTGATAATATATAAAAGGATATACAAAACAAAAATAAAGTGAGAGGCAAACTAATACTGTGCACTTAATTTAAATGAGCCAAAAGTTCAAATTTACAACATACCAAATCAAAATCACTAAACAAATACGCATCACCTATACATTTGTATAACACTAATTAATAATATAAATAATGTATCATAGTGAAAAACTACAAGACAACTTATAGTTATATTTTAAAACCTGATTAAGACCCGTTTGTCTTATCTTTAAAATATGAGTGATAATCGTGAATGTTTAAATCAATAACACATCACATCATCACATCATCAGCCTATGATAGTCCACTGCTGGACGTAGGCCAAAAGTAGGTGGCGTAGGTGGGGTAAATCAATAAACTTTTAGTTAATTTCCCATCAAACACGATAACACCCAAAAACAACGAAATATGAAATAAACCAGCAATAAAAACTTGTTACTTATGAAAATGAAATTGTTCACGAAACGTCTATTAATATCGAAACGGTATTAATACCTATTGTGGAGGTACATAATTTTATTTTAAATAGGAAGTGACAACCCTGGTCCGAAAATTAAAAAATCGTAACTCGAAGGTTCCGCGTTATACAGGGTGGTCCAAACCTTGACGTCAAAAAATTTTTTTTAGATTCCTCACGTCATGAGCTATCAGAATATACCCCATGTATGTTAGCCGATTTTTTGTAGTTTTCGAGTTATGAATTTTTGAAAAATTTTTTTTGAGTAATTCTGGTATAAAGTAATTTATTAATAATAAAAAAACTGTTGGGTTTTTTAACTAGTTTTTTTTTGTAAAAGTATTACTACAAATAAAGCATTTACTGGCAAAGAAATTTGCGTCCTCACTTTGATACAAGTAGGATAAAAAATACCAAATTCAAAATTTTACGCTAAAAACGCATCAAAATAGCATTAATGTACGTAAATAAAAAAAATTAAACATATCCCAAGGATTTTTGGTAACGTAAAGACTGCCCTAGACCTTAAACCTTCGTAAAAGCAAAAAAAAAGTGATACTTAATAATGAGGATTTTTCGGAGTAGTCGGTCAAATAAACTTAAAAAAAAACTTCTAAATTTTTTATTAAAAAATAAAGTGAAATTTCGTCTGTTTTGTTGTTCTTATCAATAAACAAAGACAGAAAATACCACGAACACTCAATTTGTGTAGTTATTCAAGTAATTTTTTATTACTTTAAAATTTTAAGCTTTTTTAAGTTTATTTGATCGACTACTCCGAAAAATCCTCATTATTAAGTATCACTTTTTTTTTGCTTTTACGAAGGTTTAAGGTCTAGAGCAGACTTTACATTACCAAAAATCCTTGGGATATGTTTTATTTTTTGTATTTACGTACATTAATGCTATTTTGATGCATTTTGAACGTAAAATTTTGAATTTGGTATTTTTTATCCTACTTGTATCAAAGTGAGGACGCTAATTTTTTTGTCAGTAAATGCTTTATTTGTAGTAATACTTTTACAAAAAGAAAATATTAAAAAAACCCAATAGTTTTTTTTTATCAATAAATTTCTTCATTCCAGAATTTCTCAAAAAAAAAAAAATAAAAAAATTCATAACTCGAAAACTACAAAAAATCGGCTAACATACATGGGGTATATTCTGATAGCCCATGACGTAGGGAACCTAAAAAAAATTTTTTGACGTCAAGGTTTGGACCACCCTGTATGTGTTTCGTTTTTTTTGTGATGATACCTCATGTTATGCTTAATAGGATGCCCAAAAAATAAAATGCTAATTTTAATAAACTTTGAAGAAAAAAAATGTTTTTCATATAACAGAAATTATTAAATAACCCGCAAAATAATGTTCTTTCTTTGCTGATTTTTAGATTAATTTATAGTAAATGATGCGTGCAAAGAACTGTGTTGCAATGAACTTTAAATATTATGTACAAACGGAGTTAGGTCATTTCTATGGTTTTGGAGGGTCGATTTTTGGAGTTTGACTAAATAATTAATATCTCCAAAAATTAATTTAATAAAAAAATATCGTTAAGAAGGATGCTTTTTTTCAACAATTCTAATCGATTTGGAAGATAAACACAGCATGTCCGCAAAATAGCCAAAATAATCCATCGTGCATAGGGGTGCCTAAGGCCCCAATTGTAGGGTGTAGGTACTTTTATTTTCTTATGAGGAAGTGGGAGTTGCCTTTTTCCAAACCAACATGTTCCCCTATATCCTCCCTAGATGTTGAGAATTCAGCTAATGTTATAGAATTAAATTGGTATGTTTTGTTTTTTGATGGTTTGAGAATTTTATTCATGGGCCAATCTAGTAGTAGTAGTAAACACTTTATTGCACAAATCATAAAAATAACAAACAAAACATATAGGTACACTGAAATTGTACAAAGGCGAACTTATTATTTAAGTATGTCTGAATCGACAATAGTTCCTGAGACTAAAGTTCGTGTAAATGTTAACCCATTTATCTTAAACACCAAAGTTTAACTAAGTTTTAGTAACAAATTAGTTACTTCTATAATAAAAGATTGGGTTGCAGGACTACTACTTGGTCTTTCTTGACTTAACTCAAGATAAAGAAAACATTGTGTCCGGAATATATAAGATGTTAACTAATGCTTACGTACCAGCTCTGAAGAATTGTAAGGCGTGGGGAGATATCAATCCTCCAAATCCCAAAAGCGACGACATGATAAAATCTTACGTATCCAAAATGGTGTTGTTTTTTGATTTTTTGGCAAGTAAGTATGAGTTCTTTGATCCTCTTCTAAAATATAGTTATATTTCTTGTTGGTTTCTTTTTGGTTCGTCTGTTAAATGCCAGTGGTTGTAACATATATTGTGAGCAACAGCGCCTGTGTATGCTATAATTAGGCTTAGGACTTTTCATAGCATATCGTGGTTCTAAAATCCTTGGAGCCGCTATGTGTAAAATTGTCGAAGTCAAAGTCAAAGTAAATTGTAATATTAAATTAATGATTTATACCTACTGTAACATCGTTACTGAGTTAATTTAAATCGAAAGTACCTAATTAATTAAAAAAATAACTAGATTTCATAAAAAGTGTATACCAAATTAGTTATATCAGAGACCATAAAAAAACTAGACAATTAGTGTTCAAAACAAATTAGAAAAAGTCTTAACCTCTAGCCGCCCAGAGACCTATAAAAAGGTCTCCTGAAACAAAAGAAATTTTACTCTATTTCCTACAATGACAATCCAAATTTCATTGGCAAATATTACTGTCTGGGCGGCAGGAGGTTAAATCGGAATAAGCGATAAAAAGGCGAAAGTATATCATGTTGTTTCTCTCGAAAGTTTCGAATCTTTCGTATAAATTACATGTAACTTCCGAAAAAGAAACAAAACTGACATTTGTCGACCTTTGAAGTTATAGACTTCACTTCACGTTAATAAAGCATAAGCATAGATTAATGATTCCAATTTATAAGTATTTTATCATAATTTATAACTTCAAACTCTTAAGTCAACTATTTATTGAGTTGTACCTAGTCTGAGCAAAATGAAAATTCACGTGTTTGTACGGGAGCCAATACATAGGATCTCCAAAAAATCTAGAAAAAAAAACACTTTTTTTTAAACGTTCGTAGCTCATGACTGATGCGGCTGAGCGGTTGCTGCATACCAGCGAGAGGGCGGGGTGAATGGCGTCATGCGTAATGCAGCCAGTGAGGAAAAAATACTACTATTTTAGTAGTTATTGCGGTCATCCGATCTTACATGAGATCCGATCTTAGCCGGGTGTACCTTAAGTCGTATAAGTCGACAATCGACAGTTTTGTTTTTTGTTCGGAAGTTACATGTAATTTATACGAAAGATTCGAAACTTTCGAGAAAAACAACATGATACTTTCGCCATTTTCATCGCTATTTCTGATCTAAGACTTTTTCTAGTTTGTCTTGAACCTAATTGTCTAGTTTTATTATGGTTTCTGATATAACTAATTTCGTATGCACTTTTTATGAAATCAAGTTCGTTTTTTAAAATTAATTACGTTCGATTTAAATAAACTCAGTGACGATGTGACAGTAGGTATAAATCATTATATTTAATATTACAATATACTTTGACTTTGACTTCGAAAATTTTACACATAGCGGCTCCAAGGATTTTAGAACCACGATATGCTATGAAAAGTCCTAAGCCTAGCTATAATATTGATTAATTAGGAAAATAATGTCTTGAAAACGAAACATGTAGCGGAGTTTTTGAGAGGCATCGCGTGAACGGTATACTCTGGGGTCGTCTCGTTCGTTTTTCGTCACGTTCCTAAATTTGTCCGAGTCTGCTTTCGTCACCCATTCTTTATTCGCCACGATCGTCGATGGTCTTTCTTATCTTCGGTCAAATTTGTTGTTCATCTTTATCTTAATCCGTCTCGTTCTTAACTCGACATAATTTTCTCTCGGCAAATTTGCTGTTAAAACTATGTTTTTCGTATATTTTCATAGTCTTAAGTCGGTACCAACTTAGAATAAGACCAGATACGAAATGACAAAAAACTATTGAGTCGAAATAAGAAAAAGGTCAACAACTTATTATGGTCAAATACGACAATGACTGCAGACTAACTTGACGAATGAAGAATGGGTGACGAAAGCAGAATCGGACAAATTTAGGAACGTGACGAAAAACGAATGAGACGACCCAAGAGTATACCGTGTGAACAATCCCTGTAGCCGCACTATGAATGGGAAAGTAAAGGTTTAAGGTAGTAAGGGTTTTACTCGATACGTCATGCATTCTATCGCGCTTGCACTGAAATATTGGAGCGAGCGGAATGGCCTACTGGCCTACCGTGAACTCAGAAGTTCATAAATTTCGGGGATTTGTCTCTATCACACTAACGAAGTCGTCATTAGAATGACAGAGACAAATCCTCGAAATTTGCGAAATTCGGAGTTTGCGGTAGGGTCGTTGTTTTACGTGTCGAGAAAAACCTACGTTAACTATAAATAAGGTAAGGTGGGGTAAGATGAAACGGTTTTTTTTATGGGGTAAGACAAAAAGCTATCAACAGACGCTGTGCCAGAAGGACGACTTTTTGTCTTACCCCATTAAAAAAACCGTTTCATCTTACTTGCAAAGTCACGGTACGGCTACTGTTCGCGTTGTGAAAATACAATTTATGGTAAACGCTTATCCTATAGTTGTCATTGTGTCATGTTTTTACAATTATATTTATATGTACAGAGACAAAAATCGACTTGGATTGCTGCACGAGATTTAAAATAAATGAAGTATTATATGAGGAATATCTTTCCGATGAAGAGAAAATGAAGGTTGCTATTACTAAAACTCATATCTTGGAAGAAATTTGTACCTACGTGAAACAATGGATGAAACAGATTACTATGGTATGGTCATTAAACTGTTAGTGTAAGACGCATAGTATTAACAGACATACTTAAATTACTTACTGACATTTCTATCTTTTTGTAAAAAAATATACATATGTGCATAATATCTTAAGTCTGGTCGTATATTGTTTCTCAAAATGTAAAACCTTTCCGTCACCGAATGCACTAATCCCAAAACGTACTAATAGTCAATAAACTCTAATTTCATAATCACCTCTTATCATAAGAAACTAGTCCCATGTTGCCATATTCCCAAAAAACACCCGTTGTTGATACACACCAGGACCATTGCGAACTACTCCCAAAATGTGCTTTTCCCAAAATACCCTAAAATGTCTTCTACTGAAAGTGACGAAATGCTCTAGTTACATAATTCACTGTCCCCAAAATACACTTTTCCCAAAATACCCTAAAATTTCCTATTCTACTGAAAGCGGCGAAATAGGTACTCATAGCAGGTCGGGCCATGCACAACTGTAGGTTTCCGTAGTTTTTTTTGACTGTACTGCTATCTAGCGACAAAGTGAGACACTAAAAACATTTTTTTACTACTCAAAAACGGTTCAGCCAATCTACTTTAAAATAGTTTTGCTTGAAAGTTTTTAGGAAGGTGTACCTCCATATTTTTTTGGACTTGTGGTTCAGAAGCTAGGAGAATAAAATATTTTAAAATAAAAATAAAACCGCCTTCTAAAATTCGCCCGAACTAGAAAGTAAAAAATAACTTTAGTTCCTACCTCTTATTAGGATTTCCTACCCAAACCTTTAAACCTTTTACCCTATTCATTGAAATAAAATAGTATGGCTAGGTATCCTACAGATTTCTTAGAAGTCGGTGCCAAGCCAAATACGCTCATAGGTATATATTAGATAGAGCTTTGTATCTTACTGTCACTCCGATTATGCTTTTATCAACAGAATGGTCTGCCTCAGTCATTTTGATGAAAGCATAACCGGAGTGACAGTAAGTTACAAAGCTCTACCAAATACATATACTCGCGAAGTGAACATATTTTTCTTGGCACCGACTTCTAAGAAATCTGTAGGATACCTAGCCATACTATTTTATTTCAATGAATAGGGTAAAAGGTTTAAAGGTTTGGGTAGGAAATCCTAATAAGAGGTAGGAACTAAAGTTATTTTTTACTTTCTAGTTCGGGCGAATTTTTGAAGGCGGTTTTATTTTTATTTTAAAATATTTTATTTTTTGCTTTTTAGTAGTTTAATTTATATAAAATCGTTATTTAGTATGCTCTTACTACTTGTAATTAGAATGTACTGCACTGTAGTAGGCCAGAAAACCTGAACTGGCTAACTTACCTACCTATAGGAATATACAACCAACTGTCTGTGCGATATTCAAAGAATTATCCCATTATCAAGGAGTTATACATTGTATCACCAGCCGGTATGAGTCATTTCAAAGATTATAGGCCTTAGCATGCTTATATTATTTAAAGAATCACTAACCGCTAACCAACATGTCATAACTACTAAGCAAACACTTGAATAGATCTCGAAAATGAATGACAGTTGTTAAATTCAAAGAATTGTCCTCCAACTCCTAATCGTTAAGGAGTTATACCTTTCATCATCAGCTCACCAACATGAGACTATGACCACCTAAAGGCAAATACTCGAATAGCTTCCAAAATATATGAAATATGATATATTTAAAGAATTATCCCCCAACTCCTAATCTCTAAAGAGTTGTACCTTCCATCATCAGCTCATCAACATGAAAGGATGACCACCTAAAGGCAAATACTCAAATAGCTTCCAAAATACACGAAATATGTTATATTTAAAGAATTATCCCCCAACTCCTAATTGCTAAGGAGTTGTACCTTCCATCATCAGATCACCAACTTAAGATGTTCATGACTAGACGCAAATACTTCATTAGTCTTCGAAAATAAATGAAAAATGTCATGTGTGCCTACAACATTTGAAGAGTTCCCTCGATTTCTCCACGATCCCATCATCAGATCGGGATTCGGTGACAATGGGACCAACTAGAAGGTATACCCTTTCAAACAAAAAAAGAATTTTTCAAATCGGTCCACGCGTCTTCGAGTAATCGGGGAACATACATAAAAAAAAAAAAAGATTTCGACGAATTGTTAACCTCCTCCTTTTTGAAGTCGGTTAAAAAGGTGGGCCATTTTTTAAACTTCTAGGGCGTTATCTTTAAAAATATTTTTTTAGTATAGATGATGCCTTTTTTAGGCTCTAGTGCGAAAAGTGTGTCATTTGACGTCAGGTCCAAAACTTCGGAGGGCCATCTGCACTAAAAAACGGTGTACGAGACACGTGCAAAAACAAAATTCGTAACTCCTGTCGATTTAAAACACTCCCTATCGGTCGTGTTTTAAAACATCGCCACTCGTTTCAAATTTCATGTTTTTCGCACTTGTGTCGTAATGTACTCATTTAATATAAAAAATATTTAGGCAAAATAATATCACACATTAGGGTTAAACAAAAAAAACTGCCCGCTCTTTTACATGTTGGGGAGGTACCCTAATTTTTTTTCCATTTTTATTTTACCACTTTGTCCGCGTGATTGATGTGTAATTTAGTACAAATATTTATAACAAATTGCAGCTTTCTAGTGCTAGTGGTTACTGAGAATAAGTGAGGACGGACGGAGAGACAGGCGAAACTTTAAGGGTTTCTTGTTAGCTTACTACGGAACCCTAAACAATGATTCATATTGAGTAGAAAGAGATGTCATATACCACAGCTAATATCTAATGACTGATCTTAGTGTAGACATACAACGTGCCCATGAGGAAAGGGAGAAAATTTGATTTTTTCTTAAAACCGTTTTAGACCGTTACGCTATGATTAACGCATTTTAAGAAACGATTTTGTCATCATGTTGTCTTAGTCTTGTCACACTTAATTGTTAGACATCAAATGAACAAAAATATCTTTAATTACCTAGCAAATGTAAAAAAAAAATACTTTTTAGTGCATTTTTTGCGATAGTTTGATTAATAAAATCCTTTTTGTTGTGTATTAAGGCATTCAAAACATCAAAAAAATCTAGTTCAATCCGGACTTGACCAAAACTCATTTAACATTAAATTTCTTGCTTCTTTTAGTCTCAGGAATATGCTGTTAGAATTTTTCCCTTTCCTCGTGGGCACCTTGTATAGTGTGTCTTATTAATCTTATTATGTACTTTCTGATTCTGTTTTTATTATACCATACGATGAAATAAATACCTAATACAATTAACTCCTGGTCTGTGAATAGGATAAGTCAAAATTTGCGGGTTCAAACCTCCTCGGTGGTATTGTGATAAGATAAGCAAAATTAATCCGTTCCGAAAAAAAATGCAAAAAGATGACCAAATAATGTGATCATGATCATCAGGATCCTTAAGGGTGTTTAAGGAATAGTGGATTATGAAAGTAGAGTACCTATTTCGCTACTTTCAGTAGAATAGGAAATTTTAGGGTATTTTGGGAAAAGTGTATTTTGGGAACAGTGGATTATGTAACTAGAGCATTTCGACACTTTCAGTAGAATAAATTTTAGGGTATTTTGTGAAAAGCACATTTTGGGAGTAGTTCGCAACGGTCCTGGTGTGTATCAACAACGGGTAGTTTTTGGGAATATGGCAACATGGGACTAGTTACTTATGGTAAGAGGTGATTATGAAATTAGAGTTTATTGACTATTAGTACGTTTTGGGATTAGTGCATTCGGTGACGGAAAGTGTAAAACTACTAAATCTATTCTGTGTTGAACTTCAAGGTTTTAGTACAAAGTCAGCAGCTAAGAAGAGAACCGTCCAACATTGGACCTTTGGCAGAATTGGATCACTGGAGACGCCAACTGACTACATTCACTTCTATCATAGAGCATATCAAAAGTGACCTATGCCAGATGTACATACACGCGCTTATCCGAGCTAAATCGAAACTAATAAAGGTATACATATACTAGATATGCATATACTATAATATAGATAGATAGAGTAAGGTCCAAAAAATATTTTTAAATTACATTTTAATAAGTTCACAAATCGGTGTTTGTATTCATACGCATAAAATGAACTTATCCAGTCCTAAAATACCTATAAAATACTTAGTCTAAAACTAAGTAAATCACCTAATGGTCTGTCAATGTTGGAGTCTGATTTCGATTGTCCTCGCTAAATGAGAATTCACTGTGAAAAATCAAAAGTGTCCTGATAAATCTTGTTGTAGATACAAGTAGTAGTGCCAACATTTTTTGGCCAACGCAATGTAACATTAATACAATAAAATTTACAGAAATGGAGATTATTGGACAACCAAGTTACCGATTATTACAATGAAGCATTTGATAATGTTAAATATTTATATGCTCTGGAAAAGTATTGCGAACCTTTGTACAGGTCAGAGAAAATATCTAAATAAAATTGTCTTACTAATAAATATCTTGTAACGTCTTACACAAATCGATCTAGTTCCACGGTAAGCTCAATTAAGGCTTGTGATATGGGTACCAGGCGACGGTACATATAAATACTTAAATACATACACAGCCACGACCAAGGAACAAATATATGTGATAAATAAATACACAAATAATGCCCTCGCCGGAATTCGAGCCCGGAACCTCCAGCTTTCGTAGGTAGGGTGACCAACTTGGCTATGTAGGCTGACTTAATGTTTGCTCCTTTTTTTCCCCATCGATGTCTTTGTGTAGGAATTTTTAAATATTTTAACTTTTCCGACACCACGTCAAATACAGTAAAAGCTATCACTCAGTGACCATGTCACTAAAATGCCAAAAATGAATATGAAATAAATGCACGTGCGTGTAGGTCTATATTGCTCTGTGAACCGCGAGAGATATATTGGTCGTCGTCGTTCAATTAGCGATGTCGATATATCAGTCGTAGGTTAATACTCGTATCGCTTCACTTTTTAGTGAAATGGAACTAAATATTTATTTTTTATAGATGTGACCCACACACTATGGAACAATACATACCTGGACTTTTATACACCGTGCGCATGGTATTTGCTACATCTCGATATTACAACACCACCAAACAAATATCAACTTTGCTGGTCAAAGTCACGAATCAAATACTTAATATGTGCATGGATTACTTGACCAATAACGGGAAAAAGACAATTTGGAATCAAGATAAACTAAGATTTATAAATAAGGCATTGGTAAGATACATACGTAGTATTTTATTTAGTTACCGGGATAATTATACATGATATAAGACTATTTTAACGGATTCTACTGCGTATGTTAATTTGTGAAATTACATCCCGACATTTCGAACATTTTACAGGGTCCCCGTAGAAATTGAATTAATTAATAAATAATAAAGCTTGCGTGCACTCGACCGATTTTTTTTCCTTTTGCAGTTTTGTCTTGGTTTATACAGCTTTTACCGAGAATGTTATGACGAGACCCAAAAAGAGATGCAAGAAGCAGCCGATGAAAAACCATTTGGTTGCTCTGAAATGTACATATTCGGAAAATTTGAAACTTTCAAAAGAAGACTCATAAAGGTATTGTGAAATGTAAATTTGTTTTTTCTAATCGTCGACTGTAATGTTTACTCTCTACTCAATATTATAATGAACTCTTTATATAACGGTGTAGGACAACTATAATGAATTTGATCAATCGCGTGCTACCAAATAAGACATCAAAGAGTGGCCACCTCAGGATCTGCGTTTCGTTTTGGGTTTCAGCATATTTATTTCATTATTTGTTTACTCATCTTTATTAACTCTTAGAAAAAGTATTGTACACAATAGTGTTATTATCAAACTTAAATTAAATCTCGTACTTTACATAGACTACTCGACTGAAAAGCTCTCAATTATAACACGATCGTGTAAAATATTAATTTGACATCCGTTTAATACTAAATACTAATCTCGCATTGCTATCTCACAGATTATAGACTTGTTTCAAACTTATATTACCTACTACGTCTTAAACAAGACCACTTTAGAGGGAATTGAAGAACATGCTGGAGCATTTAATAAATTCTTTAAAGCTATTTCAACAAAAACTTACAATGCGATGGATCACAGGTACAATATTTGTGTAACAACTTTTGGCATTGGAAAAGGGGACAAATTCAATTTTTTTATGAGCGATCAACAATATCCTACTTACATCTCTTAAATTCACCCCCTTTTACTACTTACTAAAGTTGTTGACCGTCATTTTCAATAATTGACCGACATTTATTATTAATGTCCGGTCATCAATGATATTCATCGGCATCATCGCGTATATTTTATCTTAAGAAAGTATTAAAAATGAGCAGAAGGTACAGCGGTACCAAATAGTATTTTTACTAGTATTGACGTTAATTTTCCGTCATTATTCAGATTTTTTTATTGCTCTAAGTCAAGCCATTCATCTTAAATGTCATTAATTACCGGTCATTTATAATAAATGTCGGTCAGTTATTGAAAATGACGGTCACTTTGCAACTCTACTACTTACTGCTGAAGGTTGTTAGAGATATACCACATAGTTTGTATGACTAACTTTCGTAATACAGCTGACGCGTTCGTGACTTTTGTTTTGATTATGGCCTTAACTACGTACATTTTTTTTGCAATTGATCCTATAAAGTCAAAGTCAGCCTCCGCAGCCTAGTTGGTAATGACCCTGCCTATGTAGCTGGAGGTCGATTTGTGTAAAATATCCCAAGATAAGATAAGGTATTTATGATTTATTATGATTTCAGACGCCCCGACTTCGACAGGGACTATAAGGTCTATAAAGATGCTGTCGCTAATCAAGAAGTGTTACTGGAAAACTTCATGATAACTGTAATTTTATAATAATAATAATTCGTTTAGTTAATTTTCTCTCTCTCTCTCTGGTCGGTCCCTCATGTCTGAGGATCGTGGTCAGCATCCTGGTTGCATCTGGAGCGAATGATCTGTCTCCATCGTTTTCTGTCCTGAGCGTTTCTTACGACCGAGTAGAACTTGGACGAGGACGAGTCTTTTATTTGATCTGTCCATCTTGTTGGTGACCGACCACGCGATCTTTTGCCTTCGGTGTTTCTTACCACGATGAGCTTCTGTAAATTTTCGTCTCCTCTGCGCATTGTGTGGCCGAAATAAGACAGAATGCGTTGTTGGCAAATGGTGGATAAACGAGTTCGGACTCGGAGCTGGGCGAGGATCGATGCATTGGTGCGTCTCGCAGTCCAAGGTACTCTCAGCATTCGCCTCCAGCACCACATCTCGAATGCATCAATCCTTTGCCTTTCTCGGGCTAAGATTGTCCACGTTTCTACTCCATACAGGAAGATAGGGAATACCAGGGCTCGTATCAATCTAATCTTAGTTTTGATACCAATTCATCGTTTCTTCCAGATGTTACTTAATTAAAAAAAAAGACGTTTATCTACTTTAATATCTATTTGACACAGTCATGAACTATGTCAGAAAATAAATTAGTTTACACTTGCAGAGCGTCAACAGATGTCCGACAACTGAGATAGCTCTGCATCTACTGAAACGATTCGAGAAACTCAAATTGGGTTGTTTGTATCTCGAAGATCAATATTATGACTTGATAAGCAAGTACACCTCGGAAATAGAAGCAATTCGTGACAGGTAGGTATACATTTTTTGAGTAAAATTTGAAAACAATTTATTGATTGCTACGTATAGGTATCAGAACTGGCCTACTACCGCGAAAGTAGAAATTCGTAAATTTCGAGGATTTTTCTCTGTCACTCAACCGAAGGCGTCATTAGACTGAGCGGGACAAATCCTCGAAATTTATGAATTTCGTTTTTCGCGGTAGGGCCGCTGCGATTAATGATTGATTGATATAGCTGAAAAACATGATAAAACTTCTTTTCGGAAGGGCAACGAAATAAAAGCCGCTCTGTCAAAAGATGATTTGGTCGTCCTTTCTTTACCGTCAGGCTCTTGTATTTATGAAAATACATCAGTGACGCGTAGTACGATAAAAGGTAAGAGCGAGACCATCTCGGCTAGGCACTTGTATTGCAAGGTAGAGAATCACGATTTTTTAATGTTTTAGTTCACTATTTGATATTTTTGCGATAAGATAAAAGGAAAATATTTTTTTTTCACTTCGTGTAAGGTATAATGAGGAGAGAGAGAACCCAGATGTTCCTTGGAATATGCCTCCGGTTTCGGGAAGAATCATGTGGATACGGTTTTATGATAAGAATATTCAAGGGCCTATGGCAGAATTCAAGAAGCAGGAAGAAATAATCACACATATGGTAATACTTATTGTAGAATTATTTCTTGAAAGTAATACAGTTGAAACTATTACCTAATCAATTCCGTATTATATGATACAATATGATTCAGCTTTCTGGATGTGAATCGTCCATTTGAAATGTTTTATCTGACATTAATAATTACCAATTAATGAGTTACATATTTCAATCATTGTTTTTTTTCAGAACACGCAAAGATGTATAAAACTTTTCAATGTGATGTACATCGTGTTTACTGAATTTGAATTAATTTACCACAAGGCATGGGCTGAAAATGTTGGTCAGGTGGGTTGACAATATTCACGTATGTAAATAAAAAAAAATATTTTAGAAAACTATGCCAGTTTATGTTTTAGGGTTCCGTAGTTAACAAGGAACCCTTATTAGTTCTGCGATGTCTGTCCGTCTGTCCGTCTCCGTCCGCAGCATACATAGCTTAGTGGCCGTTAGAAAGCAGCAATTTGGTACGGGTATGCATATTAATAATGCCAACAAAGCGGTAGAATAAAAACTAGAAAAACATTTTTTCTCGGATACCTCCCCAACTGGTGAAGTGGGGATGATTTGCTGTAGTAATCCTATAGTGTGGGGTATCGTTGAATAGGTCTCTTAACAAGAATTAGAGTCATAAAAGAAAGATTTTTTCTAAAGACATTTTTTCGGGGATAACCGCTACGAATAAAAAAAAACTCCCCCCTCTAACTTTTGATCCGTGGGTCCAAAAAATATGAAAAAACTCATCAACTTATCGTTTTCGAATAACTACGGAACTCTATACAGATGTAGTGAGAAATGACTTGCCTTCGGAAACGTTCGTCAACGTCATGCTGTTTCAGTCTATCTCACTGAGACTGACAGTAATAGCTGTCATGCTACTTCAGTCAGACTCGGTGACACTGCTGAAACAGCATGTGTTTACGAACGTTTCCGAAGGCAAGTAATTTCTCACTACACCTGTACTGAGCATGGCCCGACATGCTCTTGCCGGTTTTTATAATGTCTAATATTGTGTTATTTTTTCAGGTCAGACTAGGCTTGATAGCTCCACTTCTCATAAGGCACCCACAAACAAATATGTACATTGTTAATTTTAACATTTACATACCCGAGTGTATCAGGGAGGTCGAATACATGTGGCAATTAGGACTAAGTATGTAATCAAGTACTGATTTATCAATCTCTAATCAACATCTGTCAGATAAATGCTAGTTGCTGGCCGTGTGGTGACGGCAGTAAGAATACATTTGTCACCACCCCAACTCCTCCTGCGGTGTCGTAAGAGTCGACTAAGGGATTGAAGTGTCACTGACTACTATTTGATAAAAGATTGCTGATGGGCAGCAGCGTCATCATAGTAGACACATTACTGCGATCGCCAATCCGCTTGCCCAGCGTGGCGATTATGGGCATTTACCTCCTAATGCGTATAGCATGGTTAATAGGAGAGGCCTACGTCCTGCAGTGGACTATCATAGGCTGATGCATGCAAATGCTAGTTTATTTTCTCACGACCTGAAAAAAGGATAGTGATAAATTATCACCCATGATAAAAATCAACCGTAATTGAGATAGCACAAAATCATTCAAAGAAGATTGTAGTGACACTTTCATTTTATTTTGCTACAGGTGTTCCAGATTCTGCTCAGGTCGTTGCATACTGCAAAAATCAAATATTGGGAAGTTTTGAAAGGATTAAATATCTGGTTGATAGAAATAATCAAATCCGAAAGTAAGATTAAATTAATAACTGTTTTAGAAAGTAGTAGTAGCGTTTTTGAAAGGCAGATTAAAAGCTAGAACTTGTATAAGTTAGGTTATAAATGTTTCCCGTGGACATATGAAAGTCCCTTAGGCTCTAGAACCCTAATTTTCTTATTCGAATACGTACTTACTTAGACGAATACAAGCCGATAGGTGGCTTCTGGTTCTAAGTATCATGTGGTCAAAACCTAATTTGTATGTTCCAGAATTATTAATTTGATGTCCACAGGAAGGACGCCCATTTTCTCGAACGTTGTATGACTCAACTAGATGGAGTAGTAATTAATTACCTACGTACCTACTATAATAATATGTTATGTTAAAAAAGATACCTGTATACCGGTACAGTAAAATACTGGAAATAAGTATTCTGATATTCATTTAAATGAGCCCGCTCAAATCAGGGTTTGTCAAAAAAGTCGTGATAGGAATCACTAACGAATTTTTAATTTTTCGAACATCTGCAGGAGCATGCCAAAACTGTATTTGCCTCTTCTCCGAGCGCAGCTTGTAAAGATGGAGAAAGCTTTCCAGCCGGGACTCTCTACAATAACGTGGACATCTCTCGAGATACCTTCGTACTGCAGCCATATTGAAGTCGTCCTTGACGAAGTCGATTTGTTTGTTAAAGAGGTGGACACGGCCTTTAATTATTAGTCTGTAAAACTTAACTTTTTGAGAAACCTGACCTTTAACCCTTAGTTGCATAGAGTATAAAAAAAGATACTATCGAAATGACACACGTCAAAAAGTAATCAATTGCGACTTTCAAACTCTGCAACTATTGTTTATACACCGTGGTCTCTAATAACCCGAAAGATTTTAACCACGCATTTTTGATGTAAAAACAAACAATAGTACTTACGACACAAGTGCGAAAAACGTGAAATTCGAAACGAGTGGCGATGTTTTAAAACACGACCGACAGGGAGTGTTTTATATCGACACGAGTTACGAATTTCATTTTTGCACGTGTCTCGTACGATGTTTTTTAGTGCAGATGGCCCTCCGAAGTTTTGAACCTGACTTAAAATGACACACTTCTCGCACTAGAGCCTAAAAAAGGCTATCTGTACTAAAAAAAATATTATATGACTTTTGTCATATTTTGCGAAAAAAAAATATTTAAAAGGTTTTATTTCTCACTTTTTGATATCTATTAATGAGGGTAGTGAGACTATTCTCCATGATGGCACCAAGGCTGTTAAAAACCTTTTGTACCGAGTTACAATTAGAAAATAATGTTTTTTTAATTGGTAATAACTCTGAAACTAAGCGATCCAGAAATCCAGAAAAAATTATACGACATTATAGTTTCTAAATGTGGTCAGGAACACACTGTTAAAATCTTTCGGGTTATTAGAGACCACGGTGTATAAGTCATTTTAGAAATAAAATGTGTGATACTATATGAAATCAATTATGGATACTAATTCCTTAACCCTTAGGTGTTAAGGAATTAGTTTCAAAACATTCTTAAATGAGATTGTAGTTTGTAATAATCTTAAGTAGGTATACAAGGTGGCAATAAAATTGTGCAATCCTGTTGCCCGTCAGGTTTAAGGACTCAGAATAGGTACTCTTGGAGGTTTTCCGAAGTTTCAGAAGGGTCGATTTTAATTACTTAGGCACGAATTACGTACGAATTTAGTAGGCAGTGAATACTTAGAACAACTACTTCTGAAACTCCAACAAATAAAAAAAAATACCTAATAGTACGGTCAAATCGTACATAATTTTATCCTAAACTCGCAAATCAAGTAGTATCGCTGCATTTTTGGTATGTTGTTTAGACACCGTAGGACAGTACAAAACCATATTTTGCAAGCAAAAAAAAGTTGTGCTAGCTGGGTAGTACGTGAAAAACTGTGAAATTTAGGGCCATTTTTTAGTTTCTGATTTTTATTAAAAAAACCTTACGTTTTTTGATATCATATGTTATTAAATGTTTAAAGACTAATAAATTTTCAACAAGTTGAGCTAACATGCATTACCGTAGGTCTTATAGTTTCAGAGATTCGAGACTTTAAAAAGTACCCCTTTTTGTAAACTAGATAAAATTTTGTGTTTTGCTACCGTTTTCGACTTAATATCGCTTCACCTAATTATGCTACGAAAAACATGCAATAATGACCTTATAGCGCACTTAATATTCTTTAATTTAAGGGTAAAATTAGGTCAGTGAACTTTGTAGTTGAAAGTATAAACCCGAAATTCCAAAGGCAGGAGGCCCGCTATCTAAGTTTTTCATACAAATCGCAAGTCGAGTTGCAAAGCTGCAATTTTGGTATATTATAAAGGCCTTATAGATATATACGAAAATGCATATTAAAAGAAAAACAAAAAAATAATTTGGGCATAGGACGTAAAAAACGGAAAAAAAATCGCACTATTTTTAGTTTTTGACGTTTAACTTAAAATCTATTATATTTTTGATGCTGATTGCTATAAAACTAAGAAAGAACATTAAATTTGAAAGGATTTGAGCTACGTTGCATCACCGTAAGTTATATATATTTTGAGATACGATATTTCATAAAGTGCCCTTTTATCAAAACATAAACAAATTTTAGGTTACGTTAAAGCTATTCACTAAATATTGGCAAAACGTTCGCGCTGAGAAAAAAAAGTAATTGTAGATAATAACTACATTAAATTTGGAACAAATTGAGCCGATAACAATTACTGTAAGTCTTATAGTTGGGGGTATACGAGGCTTCAAAACATGCATTTATTTTCTTAACTTAATGAAGGGCACATTTTGAAATGTCGTATCTCTAAATCTATATAATTTAGGGTAATGCAAGGTAGCTCAAATCCTTTCAAATTTAATATTCTTTCATAGTTTTATAGCAATTAGTATCAAAAAGTTATAGTTTTTTAGTTAAACGTCAAAAACTAAAAAAAGTCCGATTTTTTTTCAGTTATTTACGTCTTATACCTAAATCCTTTTTTTTGTTTTCTTGTAATATGCATTTTCGTACATCCCTATAGAGCCTATATAATATACAAAAATTGCAGCTTTGCAACACGACTTGCCATTTATATGAAAAACTTTGATAGCGGACCTCCTGCTTTTTGAATTTCGCGTTTTTAGTTTCAATTACAAAGTTTACTGACCTGATTTTACCCTTAAATAAAAGAATATTAATTGCGCTATAAGATAATTATTTCATGTTTTTCGTAGCATAATTAGGTAAGGCGATATTAAACCAAAAACGTTAGCAAAACTCAACATTTTATCTAGTTTACAAAACAGGGTACTATTTGAAGTCTCGAATCTCTGAAACTATAAGACCTACGGTAATACATGTTATCTCATCTTGTTACAAATTCATTCATCTTTAAACGTTGCCTGATACATATTGTCAAAAAACGTAAGGCTTTTTTTATAAAAATCAGAAACTAAAAATAGACAGTAAATTTCACAGTTTTTCACGTATAACGCAGCTAGCACAATTTTTTTTTCTTGCAAAATGTGGTTTTATACTGCCCTATGGTGTCTAAATAACATACCAAAAATGCAGCTTTACTACATGTTTTGCGAGTTTAATGTACGATTTGACCGTACTATAAGTGGTTTATTTTATTCTGCTTTCCAAAACCTCACTGGCAGCGGGAATGCATTTTTTTTGGCAAACCATTAGGCTTAGGGTGCGTGCAAACTAAAAGAGCATTCGCTGTTTTAACCTCCCACTCTACGAAATTCGATCGGTACGCAAAACGTGATTGGTTGATTTCGTAGAACGGGCGCTAGAACAGCGAATGCTCTTTTGGTTTAAACGCACCTTTTGCACATGATTGGTGCGACAGTATGTCGCCGCGAGATAGACTATACGTCCCTCTTTTATCCATATTGTTAGTAAAAGATGGAAAATCTATCTCGCGGCGACATACTGACATACCAATCATGTGCTAAGCGTACTGTAGGCTTACGATGGTACCATGTCTAATCGTTTGTCGGCGTGGCCGTCACGTTCTAACAAGTATAATACATACATGTGCGAAAGTGACTCGTATGACGATTAATATATAAAACGGGACCATCATAATTAATATCATAAGCCACCTGAATATCATGCTATAAGTCGACTACCAGAAACTGACATCACAAACTCATTATTTCGTAGAATGATATTAATTTCATAAATTTCCAGGTGGTTGATATTAAAGAAGCCCGAATTGATGCGATAATGCTGTCGATCACGAAAACATTATTAGTATTATTGCCAGAACAAGCGGTTGATCCTAATGTGTTCTATGAGGACAATCTAGTAAGACGTGACGATACGGGTAAGAATAAGAATAATTCAAACCTATCTACCTCCCTAGATTGTAATACTATAAATGCCCTAGTGCTTGACATACTAACTAATGCTTACAGTAGTCGCTAACCTATGGTGCTTTCATACTTTATCGTTACGAAAATATCGTGGACTAGTTACGGCAAAGCACCGAAACGAAATAAAATTGGCATGCACAGCAGATGCTTTTTTTTTTCGCTTTCCACGGAACAATTTGTTGGTGGATTATGTATGGCTTATCACCTTAAGCATCAAGGGAATACTCGTACCTAAGCTACGAATATTTTACGAATGTTATAGCATTGATTTAAATTTTACCCTGTAAATTGTTGATGACAGCGGCGGAATTGCAACACAAATCATGGAATGCAGAAACTGCCGTGATTGAACTCATCAATAAATTTTTGGACAGTGTTCCTAGCCAAGCAATAAAAGATCTTAAAGATAAGTGGTAAGTAAAGTGTATGTAAAGCATTAAGTTGGAGTTTAATGTTGTTTTTAAACCTGAGGTATCGCTTGAATTATCACAACGGATTTTGACGTAAATTATGTCCAGACATCCGATTTCGTGGGGCGAAACTTCTTGACAGCTAGGGACTTCCTATATCGATAAACTCGTTTATCGATACTAGTTCTACTAGTGACCGCCCCCAACACTGTGTGTGTTTTGTAACTATTGATCACTTTATGAAATTTTGTTATGCTCCTATAACTTCCACAGAAATTGAAGTCTTCTAGACACCTGAAATGAATTTTTCAGCCAAGACGGAAACGCTTAACTCCCGAAAATATGAAAAAAATTCTGGTGGTTTACTTTAACAATAATAGATCGGACAGTCATGAAAAAAAAATTGTGACGAATAATTTTTTAAAAACGTTTTCAAAAAATTACTTGAAAAGGCTATAGTCGGATTTTCATAGTAAGTCAGCCTTTAAATCAACCAGACTCTAGTATTTTTTTGTGAGTACCTCTTATGGTGAAGAATATTTCTGCTGAGTATCAACGTCCTATCGGTGACAGTTTTTAACTTATGATTTTTTTTAGTTTTTTCTTTAATGTGTTGTATCTCAGGATGTATAAAAGCGAATTGCTTCAAATTTTGAAATAATGTTTTTTATTTAGATATGCATCGAATTTAAAAAAATGAATATCGATTGTCGTATAAAAAAAAGAAAAAAAAAGACCAAAAAAATTTTCATATTTTTTTTTGTGTACCTATGAAGTAGTGACACCTCTATTTTCTTTTTCTAATTATAGACCATACATTGGCCTACTAGTTGCCTAAGTATCAAAATTTTCCAAGCGGTACTTCTTACCAAAAATCGGCAATATGTGTGGTCAAGTTCTGCATTCAATCGGTGTTTTTCAATGTAGTATACAAACTCTTCATTTATATTTGAGTTTTCTTATCAGGTTATCTTATTTAAGAGTAAATGCTAATGACAACTTAATGTCATCATGATGCAAGCTGTTTATTTCATTATTAATCGGCCGTTTATTATTTTAACTAGCGTAATTCGATATTATTTATGAGATATTCATTAAAAATAATATATTTCTTGAATATATATATATATATATATCAAATAAATTAATAATAAACGGCCGATTAATAATGAAATAAACAGCTTGCACCATGATGACATTAAGTTGTCATTAGCATTTACTCTTAAATAAGATAACCTGATAAGAAAACTCAAATATAAATGAAGAGTTTGTATACTACATTGAAAAACACCGATTGAATGCAGAACTTGACCACACATATTGCCGATTTTTGGTAAGAAGTACCGCTAGGAAAATTTTGATACTTAGGCAACTAGTAGGCCAATGTATGGTCTATAATTAGAAAAAGAAAATAGAGGTGTCACTACTTCATAGGTACACAAAAAAAATATGAAAAATTTTTTGGTCTTTGTTTTTCTTTTTTTATACGACAATCGATATTCATTTTTTTAAATTCGATGCATATCTAAATAAAGAACATTATTTCAAAATTTGAAGCAATTCGCTTTTATACATCCTGAGATACAACACATTAAAGAAAAAACTAAAAAAAATCATAAGTCAAAAACTGTCACCGATAGGACGTTGATACTCAGCAGAAATATTCTTCACCATAAGAGGTACTCACAAAAAAATACTAGAGTCTGGTTGATTTAAAGGCTGACTTACTATGAAAATCCGACTATGGCCTTTAGCTGCTATTTTATTATATAGGTAATACTCTTTTAATAACAAATATTTTATAAGCAAACCTTTGTATCGACGGTGGAAAAGAGAAACCCTTTAAGCGACATTTTGGTCAAAAATGAGTTTTATATATCGACGGAACCGGCTTTTTTTTCTGCGTCGTTTAAGCCAAGTAATACTGAGATCTGACGACTTCAATGTTGCTTAAGGTATAATGAAATAATGGTCAAATTTAAAGAGAGGGATGTTAAGCGACGCAATTATTGACTAAAATTTAGACAGTGTCACTTAAGCATACACATATTTATATACATAGTCGCTTAAGTTTTTTTTTCAAGTGATACTGTTGTCGGTTAATTGTATGTCATACAAATTACTTTGCCCTGTAAGCGACACTTTTCCGACTAAAATAATTTTATTTATAAACCGTAGGGTCGCTTAAAGGCTCGTTTCGGAGATTTCTTAGGTCAATATCAATTAAGCGACATTTATTTCAGAAGGTTCCAAGTTTATTGAAATAACGTTATTACTATTTTATAGATATGACAATTTGACAAAGTATGTTCAAAGAACACAAGTCTCTAAAGCGGCCACAGAAAGTGATACGATTTTTTTCCTAAAAATAAAACTTTAAAACGCTCTCCTGGACAATTACCAAAATGTCGCTTAACAGGTTTCTCCTTTCCACCGTCGGTATGATCACTAGTATTTAGAACAAGTATCGATAAATGAGTATATCGATATAGGAAGTCCCTAGCTGTCAAGATGTTTCGCCCCGCGGAATCCAATGTCTGATAATGTCCAATGATTAGGCAGCATTTTTTTTCTTGCCGACCATTGATTATCAACGTTACCATAGTTAAAACCAAATAATTGAAAAACTTTGAACCTGAAATTACAGAAGCATATTTATGTATAGTTACGCTCGTCTGTGTCCATTGAATTCTTGCGTAGGAAAGCAAACCTTAAAAGATAAAATAAATTGTTCTTATAAATATTAGATGTCGTATACCAAAGAAAAACGATCAAGATCACCTATGTCCGAGGTGGGGATCGAACACACGTACTCAGCTTTCGCGGCTGTACCCCTCGGCCACTCGGTCTTAAGACCGAGAAAAATTAAAAGTACAAATCAAAATATTTAGTTAATAAGTAATTTGATTTGTGTTTTCGCAATATCCTTAATCCTTAATACAAATGAGGAAATACTAATCATAAAATAATTAAAGAAAGGACCCCAAAAACGATGGACTCAGGTAGTTACTCTATTGATGGACATGGAAGCGACAGTAAATGTATTCAAATTGGAAAGGCTTACATTGAGTTTAACTAGACTGAGCTAGTTTAAGAAAATATAAGCACTGTATCTATTTGTATTATTCAAATTCTTTCTTATAGGCTTGATCCCGAGAAAGCACTGAAACAAGTTACTTCAGCTACAAGAGTATTTCCTGAGGATGCTGGTTAGTCCAAAGCTAAAAAAAATTATATAAATAGAAATGATCTTGGTAGATGTACGTGTGATTGATTCAGTTTTTGGATGTTATCATTATCACTCTATGTATAGCTATACAGAAGCATTTTCGTATAAGTTTATCAACACGTATGGTATACAAATATAGTGCAAGTTCTTTCTGAGTCCACAGATAACATAGAGGACTGACTCAATTCTTGACCAAACAATTAAAATTATTATTCAGTGGGGGAATTTCTTGCCCAGTGATTAGCTCTGTTAAGAATAAGGAATTAGAACTCCATCCACATCTGGTTATCTAAGCGGGAGAAATGGCGCTATTAGGTAACCATATACCGGCCATACCGGGTGTTTCCTTCAACAGGGGCAATAAATTGATGTCTTTTCCCCATACAAATAAAAATTTTAATATTTTTAACGATTGTTGACTAGTTTGAAGAGATAAATTTATTGCTCCTATCTTAGGAAACATACGGTAAGTCGGTATCACTTGGTTACTTATGTCTTATGTGGGTGGGACGAAAACGGCTGGAGATATTGGCGATTATTTTATTGATGAGCCCTCTTTTTCTTTGATGGACATCGGATCATCAATATTTTCAACAGCTCCAGAGGATACCTCCCGGGAGAAACCAGACGTGTGGAAGTTTTCATTAAAATTCTATGTCACAGCAGGAAAAATCCGCGATCTTAGTTAGGCTGTTTTTTACAGTTTTTTACATGTATTCTCATCAGAGTTGGGCAAAAAGTAATATGATTACTTCTATAAATTACATTTGTATGTGTACTTTGTAATAAATAATACAAAGTACACGTACAAAAGTAATCGGAAGGAGTAATCATATTACTTTTTGCCCAACTCTGATTCTCATAAATTAGTAATAATGTTACAGCTTTCCTGGAGATAGAAAATCCGGATCGGTTTGAACCTCAGCATGCAATAAACGAATGTAACGAACTATTTGCATATTTCTCTACGAAGTGCTTTGAAGCACTTATTAAGTGCACTCGATCAAGTCTGGATATGCTGAGACGCAGAGCTTCTGTTTCAAGGTATGATTGTTTACTTTATCAAGCCCTTTAATGTCACATTGTATTTGACTTGAAAAACAATGTTTTAAGAGTCTCTGACAAGCGTACCCGTGTCGCTACATTTAGGACCTATATTACAGGACCTTTGCATCTCTAGTAGTACAGAAATAGATATAGATGCTTAATAATATTGTGATATATTATTAATATAATATTTTTTTTTATTATTATGATCCTTTATTTATTTACCTTTTTAACCGACTTCAAAAAGGAGGAGGTTTACAATTCGTCGAAATCTTTTTTTTTTTTATGTATGTTCCCCGATTACTCGAAGACGCGTGGACCGATTTGGATAATTCTTTTTTTGTTTGAAAGGGTATGCCTTCTAGTTGGTCCCATTGTCACCGAATTCAGATCTGATGATGGGATCCTGGAGAAATCGAGGGAACTCTTCAAATGTTGTAGGCACACATGACATTTTTCATTTATTTTCGAAGACTAAACAAGTATTTGCGTCTAGTCATGAACCTTTTAAGTTGGTGACCTGATGATGGAAGGTACAACTCCTTAGCAATTAGGAGTTGGGGGATAATTCTTTAAATATAACATATTTCGTGTATTTTGGAAGCTATTTGAGTATTTGCCTTTAGGTGGTCATCCTTTCATGTTGGTGAGCTGATGATGAAAGGTACAACTCCTTAGAGATTAGGAGTTGGGGGACAATTCTTGAAATATAACATATTTCATGTATTTTGGAAGCTATTCGAGTATTTGCGTTTAGGTGGTCATCCTTTCATGTCGGTGTGCTGATGAATGATGATGTAAGGTACAACTCCTTAGAGATTAGGAGTTGGGGATAATTCTTTAAATATAACATAGTTCATGTATTTTGGAAGCTATTTGAGTATTTGACTTTAGGTGGTCATAGTCTCATGTTGGTGAGCTGATGACGAAAGGTATAACTCCTTAACGATTAGGAGTTGGAGGATAATTCTTTGAATATAACAACTGTCATACATTTTCGAGATCTATTCAAGTGTTTGCTTAGTAGTTATGACATGTTGGTTAGCGGTTAGTGATTCTTTAAATAATATAGGCATGCTAAGGCTGTTATCTATAATCTTTGAAATTATTCATACCTGCTGATGATACAATGGCATAATTCTTTGAATATTTAAGTTATCCAGTTCAGGTTTTCTGGCCTATTACAGTGCAGTACATTCTAATTATAAGTATTTAGTGCGTACTAAATAACGATTTTACACTACTAAAAAGCAAAAAATAAAATATTTTAAAATAAAAATAAAACCGCCTTCAAAAATTCGCCCGAACTAAAAAGTTAAAAATAATTTTAGTTCCTACTTCTTAGGATTTCCTACCCAAACCTTTAAACCTGTTACCCTATTCATTGAAATAAAATATTATGGCTAGGTATCCTACAGATTTCTTAGAAGTCGGTGCCAAGCCAAATATGTTCACTTCGCGAGTATAACGACTGTATTTGATAGAGCTTTGTAACTTACTGTCACTCCGGTTATGCTTTCATCAAAATGACTGAGGTAGATCATTCTGTTGATATCAACATAATCGGAGTGACAGTAAGTTACAAAGCTCTATCTAATAACTATAATTATACCTACCTATGAACGTATTTGGCTTGGCACCGACTTCTAAGAAATCTGTAGGATACCTAGCCATAATATTTTATTTCAATGAATACGGTAAGAGGTTTAAAGGTTTGGGTAGGAAATCCTAAGAAGTAGGAACTAAAATTATTTTTAACTTTTTAGTTCGGGCGAATTTTTGAAGGCGGTTTTATTTTTATTTTAAAATATTTTATTGTAATAAATTCTTTTATGCATGTTATTTTAATAACATGTATTATTATACTGTTTTGAAATAAGTCCATCTGAGTTTCTTACTGGTTCTTCTCAGGAACGGTGTAGGGTTAGATAGAACCAGTAGTAATTTTTTTTTTCTCTCTTGATAATGTCAGACGATTCGAAAATGCTTATTAATAAGCTTACTTGAATAAAGAGTAGTTTGACTTTGGCTACCAATACGAAATTACACCACGCAAATCAGAGCCTCGTTTTGATTGGGACTATTTTTTTTACATAATATAAATCATAGAGTCTGGCAAACGAAAGATGAGAATGAGTTTTTTACGGAACTTTTCAAAGTAAGCTCCTATTGTGGGTCAGGATTCAATTTTGTCGATAGTACTCAGATCACAAGATCAATTTGGCTTTTACCCAGAAATATGTACAATTGTACAGCTTACATAATTAATATTTTTCTCAGCTTCCTAACAATGACTACTGATCCAGAAGAGCAGAAGAAACTCAAACCACTAATGAAGACAATGATGTATTTACAAATACCACAAATATTAATCACACCTACATTGGATGAGATACAATCTGCTTTTTCCCAAGTATTTAATTGTTATTTTTTTGCTATTTTGACATAAAAGTTGACTCTTAGTACCTAGGTATAGATAGATTTTTTTATCGCTTAACTTTTTTTGACGCCACGTCAAATACAAATGCATAGATACAGAGGTGGGCAAAAAGTAATCTGATTACTTCTGTCAATTTCACATACAAAGTACACATATAAATGCAATCGGAAGGAGTAATTATATTACTTTTCATCACACCTGTTCGGTAAGTGCGCCAATGCGCTGCGGCGAAGCGCTCCGTAGATGCGTCATTACGCCCTAGGGCTGTCAAGGATTTTCATACAACATTACGTCGCACTAGCGCGACGCGCGCCGCGCCGATGTTTAATCCCTGATTTTGAGAAATGATTTAGACCATTTTAGAGAAGTTTTGCGAAAATATGTTGTGTTATTTACTTTTTTACCTCACAGGTGTGATGAAAAACATGTGTGTGTCACGGGCGGCACAAATTCTTATTTACCGCCCTTAATACATAATGTACTATTTTGCCCAACTCTGCTCAGATGCTGCGACACCAAAGTGCCAAATCTGAATTAAAACTTTACGTACGTGTCGGTTTATATATTGGAGCGAGTACGATGGCTTGCTTTACGTATTCTAGTAACTGGAGTTCGAGGCCAAAGAATCTACGAAAATATTGCCACAACAATGAAATGTTCTTACAATAGTAAATCCTTATTTTCTAAAAACAGACGTTGAGATATGTTATTTATTGGTAATTTTAATACTTTAATTTATAGAAACAATATTATTTACTTATTTTCACGTAAATATAAGATATTTTAATCAAAATTTAATTATCCGCAATTATTAGTAACAAAGTTGGTATTGCGCTGGTATCACCTCAGGTGTTAATAACATTTGGTACAGCAATTTAACTACACATAAATTAAAAGGTAGGTATGGTTAAATTAGTAAGCAGTATAAGTACTATCTATTACTAAGCAGTTTTAACCCGTAATAAGGTAGGGGTGCCTTAATACGGGTTAAAACTGCTTAGTAATAATATAGTATAGTACTTATACTGCTTAGTAATTTAACCATACCCACTGTCTTAAAAAATATGGTACGCTGTCGTGTGTGTTCACTGTTAATTCAACTTCTTTTTAAAATAGGCTTTGAAACGTTGGCTCTTATCATTATAAGTTTTTTACAAGAAAATTTTGTCATATCAATGTTAGTTAAGAGAAAAGAAAAGTTTTTAGGTATTTACGTGTTTTGAAGAAAATCCTAGTTGTGACAGCCATATTAAACAAAAAGGCGTACAAATATTACACAGGTATATGTATAATGTTTTTATTAGGAATTATTTTAAATAAATTAATTAAATAACAAAAAGGTTGTGTAAACCTGCACCCTTTATTTGACAATGACATAAGACACTTTGACGGATTTGACATTAACGTGTCGTAGTTTCGTTGGCCTCGAACTCCAATTACTAGATTAGGTATTGAATAAAACCTAAAGTTATCGATACTTGTAAAGTCAAGGTACGGCCGTAGATATCCCAATAGTTATACTACACAGGAATGTGTTACTTAAATACTTCAACAAATTGTACAAAATATATCTTCCTTGATTCTTTAATTGCGATGGTTGATATTTTCAGGTTGTCTTAAATTGCATCATGGACACCCACAGAAATGTTTTTCAGTGGAGTCAACAAGAAATGATATTGCGAGATGGTGGAGTTGCTTCGAATCAATCAAGATCAGTGTCTATGCTTTCAAGTAAGTTATCGGTGGTAGGTTTTACAAAATAACCCGGGAACTATAGTATGGTAAAGCCGAGTCCATTCTGAAGCCAAGATGATAATCGAAAGCGCACCTTCAGCTGCTATCGCGGTTACTAAACTCCACAAAAGGCATGCAGATTGGGATTTTTGACTAGTCGTAATTCACAATATAAAACAGTATTTTCGTCCGACGTTGGAATCGACTCCTAAATGGTAAAATATGAACCAATCGTAACTCCAAATAACAAATGTGATTGGGAAGTCAGGGCCAATTGCAAAACTGCCTCTTGATAGATACGGTCTAATTCTGGCAATTTTATGTTTATGTACATTCCTTTTATTTACAAATATACCTCGATTTACTTAAGGCTACTTGGCTCTTTTCCCGCCGTGAGTTAGTTTACGCTATACGCTTACGCTACGGTCTTCTATCCACCAGGCGGCATCTACATAAAAATACCTGAAATCACACTACGAGTATATTGTTCTGTATTCAGTTATAATTATGTTCTGATTAACTTTGTTTAATTGAATCTTTGCTTGGTAGGTATCTTTCCTTTTCTTATTGTCGAATAACACTTAACAACACGTTTATCTGATTTACTTTGCATTCAACATATTTATTATTTTGAATGTTGACTTCATATAGTATTGCGAGTTTTAAACATGATAGTGATAGGACTAATCGGCGCCGTAATTAATTGCAATATTGCTCTGTAGCATTATAAGCTATAGCTCTGCCTGGTTGTAATATTCGGTAAGAACTGCAGGCTATACAATACATAACGTATTATTATACATACTGAGTCCTACATAATTTTACAGGCGGTGGATCTAGAACAAGCTCAATGGTCGGTGGCCTCAAAACTTACTTTCGTATGGTATCGGAGCAAAAAGATGTTGTTCGAGCGGTTATGGCCCTACAGGGGATGATGTATATGTACAAACCTGACATTGTAAAGTTGTTAGAGGTAAAAACGTTACATAAACTACTAATACTAACTGGCTTTAGAAATTAAGCTAAATATACGCAAAGATTTGGAGTGAAATTTCAATGAAGCACAATTTCTGAATAGGTACAACTTAGACGTCAAATGTAACTATAAAGAGTATAGTTTAATTTTTTAGAATAAATAATAGTGCTTCGTTAATCAGTATTTTGGATAAGAGAATTATAAATAATATTTTTTGCGGAAAAACGTTTTCTTTTCGGCTGGGCTCTGTACCCCAATTTTACGTACAAAGAATTTATTTTTGTTCTTTATTAAGTATACAGTGTGACGTGGGACTGCGGTTACGCAGCTTCATCTTGTAAATGCTCACGTAAAATTGGTTAAATCAGGCTTTCGTAGTTCCCTGTTTTTGTATGGAAAAAGGAAGCTCTCGTTTCAACTTGGCTTAGGTACAAAGTAGCACTATTTTATAACCACTCTTGAAATCCGTATGAGACGGTGGACGATGTGTCTCCGTCATCGACACCTCGATCTGGTAATAATTTTATTTTCATTTTACAGTCTTACAGCAGATATTCTTTCCTATGGGCTGAAGACAGAGTACAGCAAGTCCAAGATTTTGTCGATTCTAACCCCTTGAATGTTATCATAAGAGACATGTTGAAAAAGTACGAAGGACAAACGGAAGAGGTGGCAAACTTGCCAGAAAGACATATCATTGGATCTATACAAATAAACACTGGTACTCGTTAAATTCCTACCTATGAAGTAAACGTGTATACACGGTGGAATTTAATCGGTGAACAGGAACCCATTTTTCTAATTCAGTAATCGATGGCGGTCACGTTTATGTAGTACTTAAGTGGAACCAAGTTTTTTTTTAGCATAACAAATTTTTATGTTGAAATTAAACTTTAATTAAAATTTATTGTCACCCTACTAATGGTTTAGTCTGAAAAGTTTAATACCTCTTTTCAAACTATCAGCCATGCATCGCTCTTATTATACATAGGAATAGAGTCTATCGCAAAAATTAAAGCATGTGAGTGGTTATTGCTCATTTATGTTTTAAGTTTCTATGGCTGATAGTTAGAAAAGAGGTATTAAACTTTTCAGACTAAATCATTAGTAGGGTGACAATAAATTTTAATTTCAACATAAAAAAAATTATGCTAAAAAAAAACTTGGTTCCATTTAAGTACTACATAAACGTGACCGCCATCGATTACTGAATTAGAAAAATGGGTTCCTGTTCACCGATTAAATTTCACCGTGTATAGTATATGTATGTACCTAATGTACCTATTATAAAATGCTGAAATACATACGTATTGTAATCCGAAATACAGAATTGAATTAACGGTATTATTGCGTGATAATAATACCAGTATACCCTGCACAAATTTGAATATTTCTTAGAACGTATTTTTTTAGCCAAAGTCATTCGCACTTGTATCTCGTGTTATAATTCTTATGGTACACATTCGTGGCTTTTTATTGTGATCGTTTTAGCAAAAACTAATTCTAATTATAATATGTATAGGCGCCCTTTTGGCAAACGACAAAGTACGTATTTACTAAACCTCTCAACAATTATCTTTTTTGTGCTGGGGATTGAGGATTGGCACAGCATTATCAACGTAGTAAATTTTATTTTAATTATTTAAGTCTCTTTGTTTTATGGTACAGATAATGTTAAGCTGGGCTTACACGTAGAATCTATTGAATGGAAGAGGATTTTGGGCAAACTACTGAGCGTAGCTTACAAGGAGCGCGTAGTTAAGATGATGCAGTTTATAAATGACCGAATGAAAGCCATGGCCAAGAAGATCAAGGATCTGGATGATGTACGCGTTGCGATGTTATGTCTGGAAAAGATTCGAGAAGCGGTCATTGGGTGTGTACAGTTAATCAATATTAACACTATGTTTTTACTGTAACTATTTTGATTTATACAAATCAATCTTCATTTGGCTTTTTTGCCATCGCTAGTAGCTCACTTATGCATATGCATACTGTAATGTGTTTTTCTCTTAAGAATATCTACAATATTGGATGCTTCCATAGTTTGTCGAGTCTGCGAAGTTAATCCTACTCATGTCTCCTGAAAGTTTTAAAACACCCTTTAGGTACAAGTTTCTTTGTCTTGTGACGTGTTTGTGTCAACAATGTTTTGTTATAGCATGGATATGGAGCTAGACTTAATAGAAGAAAGTTATGCGACGTTTCATCAATTTAATATAGATATTCCTAGAGAAGACGCAGATTTGGTAGATGGGCTGCGGTACGCATTCACAAATATGTTGGAAACAGTAAGTATAGTTTTATTAATTGGGAAATGTATGCTTAGCTACATATTCTGGTAATTGGCAGCCATCAGGCAACCGGGGAAATAGCGATTAAATGATTCAATTTTGAAGTTTAATTAAATGCTCCAATAATGTAATTCCAACAACAAGTTGCATTAATATGCACCTTCCCTCGAAGAGTTAAAGTCGATTTAGAAAGCGAACAATATGCAAAATTGGTTTTAACAGGCAGCCGCAGTACAACAGAGAATAGTCGATATGCAAGTTCCCCTTCAAAAGGAATTGACTTCTGGTGTTTCGACCTTTATGCAAGAAGTGCTCAAGTTTGATGCTGATTATGATGCCTTTGGGCCTATGACTCCGGGTTTAACCGCGCGGGAAGCTAGTGACAGGTAATCAGACAGTAATCGTGACAACGTGAATTTTTGCAATTGAATTGGAGTGACAAAAAATATGTTTGAGTAGGGCATTCGGTATGGGAATACAACATGTTTTATTACTTTTTAACCGACTTCAAAAAGGACGAGGTTTACAATTCGTCGAAATCTTTTTTTTTTTTTATGTATGTTCCCCGATTACTCGAAGACGCGTGGACCGATTTGAAATATTCTTTTTTTGTTTGAAAGGGTATACCTTCTAGTTGGTCCCATTGTCACCGAATCCAGATCTGATGATGGGATCCTGGAGAAATCGAGGGAACTCTTCAAATGTTGTAGGCACACATGACATTTTTCATTTATTTTCGAAGACTAATCAAGTATTTGCATCTAGTCGTGAACATCTTTAGTTGGTGTTCTGATGATGGAAGGTACAACTCTTTAGCAATTAGGAGTTGGGGGATAATTCTTTAAGTATAACATATTTCGTGTATTTTGAAAGCTATTTGAGTATTTGCCTTTAGGTGGTCATCCTTTCATGTTGGTGAGCTGTGATGATGTAAGGTACATCTCCTTGGAGATTAGGAGTTGGGGGATAATTCTTTAAATATAATATATTTCATATATTTTGGAGGCTATTCGAGTATTTGCCTTTAGGTGGTCATAGTCTCATGTTGGTGAGCTGATGATGAAAGGAATAACTCCTTAACGATTAGGGGTTGGAGGATCATTCTTTGTATATAACAAATGTCATACATTTTCGGGATCTATTCAAGTGTTTGCTTAGTAGTTATGACATGTCGGTTAGCGGTTAGTGATTCTTTAAATTCTTCCCTCACCCTTAAAATCGAGTCATGTAAATGTTCACACCGTACACACACACACACACACACACACACACACACACACACACACACACACACACACACACACACACACACACACACACACACACACACAACACACAGTCTGCTCTGAATATGGTAACATTGTAATACATTATTACTAATCTGGTGATTTATCTGTAAAGTAATAACGAGCATAAATGTACCTACTGTAATTTTGTTTCTCCGACTGCCAATTAGTATGGGACCGGTCTGAAAATCAGCGCCTGGCACCCCGGCCTGGCATACGCTGAGTCTGGTACCCTTTGCCCTTAGTAATATTTTGTCCTAACTAATTTATTTGTACTGTTTTATTTTTATTGTTTTGTATTAATTCATAGTTTGTTTATTTTTTATGATATAGATTTTAAGATGTATTTGTGGCAATAAACAATTCTTATTCTTATTCTTAAATAATATTGGCATGCTAAGTCTGTTACCTTTGAAATTGTTTTTGTATTCATATAAGTTCGCCAGTTCAGGTTTTATGGCCTACTACAGTGCAGTACATTCTAATTATAAGTATTTAGACCATACTGAATAACGATTTTATATTTACACTACTAAAAAGCAAAAAATAAAATATTTTAAAAATAAAAATAAAACCGCCTTCAAACATTCGCCCGAACTAAAAAGTTAAAAATAATTTTGGTTCCTACTTCTTAGGATTTCCTACCCAAACCTTTAAACCTTTTACCCTATTCATTGAAATAAAACATTATGGCTAGGTACCCTACAGATTTCTTAGAAGTCGGTGCCAAGCCAAATATGTTCACTTCGCGAGTACTTATATGTATTTGATAGAGCTTTGTAACTGACTGTCACTCCGGTTATGCTTTCATGAAAATGACTGAGGCAGACCATTCTGTTGATAAAAGCGTAATCGGAGTGACAGTAAGTTACAAAGCTCTATCTAATATATACCTATGAACGTATTCGGCTTGGCACCGACTTCTAAGAAATCTGTAGGGTACCTAGCCATAATGTTTTATTTCAATGAATAGGGTAAAAGGTTTAAAGGTTTGGGTAGGAAATCCTAAGAAGTAGGAACCAAAATTATTTTTAACTTTTTAGTTCGGGCGAATGTTTGAAGGCGGTTTTATTTTTATTTTTAAAATATTTTATTTCATATATAAAAATGTATAAAAACGTATACAGTACTGTACCGTTGGTGTAAGAGTTAGATCCGCACTTGACGAATTTTTATTTCACGACCCAAATTAAGGTACCCTTAATTGTTGTGCTGAAGTAAAATATACCGTACATATTGTTTTTAGAGTTATATTGTTTCAATCAAGATTTGATGAGTTATGGAGAAGATTTGAAATGTATGCCAGTGGCGAAAAGTTATTTGGCATGGAAGTAAGAGACTACCCTATTCTGCATGAAAAGAAGAAACAGTTCAACTTACTTAATAAACTGTAAGTGTGTGATGAGTGGTGATCACTGATGACCACATGTTTTCTTAATAATTTCTTTTTTTTTTTTGCTGTAGATTTGTTCCTCAGTGCATTATAAAATGGTAGTAGTGTATTTGACTTTCACATAGCCTATCTGCATAACTTGGGCCTTATAACGGGTTAACACAAAATCCATATATTTGGAATTTTTTGTGCTATAATTCCAATCCCATCTACTTCGGCGTCATTTCTTCTCGACTAATGTATATTAATAAAATATTAAAATTAAATTACAGGTACAGTTTATATTTAGCTGTGATGAATTCTATTGATGGATACTTTGAGACGCCATGGATACAAATTGATATTGAAGCTATAATTAATCAATTGGCCGAGTTCGATAAGAGGTAAGTAATCAACTCTTTGAAGCTCAGATTATTATAATTATATAAGAACTAATGCAATCAACGTCTGTTTAGATGTCGTATGCTTCCAAAAGCAATGAAAGACTGGCCTGCATATATTGATTTGAAAAATAAGATTGACGACTTCAATCAAACTTGCCCTCTGCTGGAGCTGATGGCTGACAAATCTATGAAAGACCGACACTGGAAGAGGCTGGAAAAACTCTTAGGTTAGAATTATACGTTAATAGTAGATTGTACAGCAAGGGCATAGGGTGACCCATTTTCAACCGAGGCAATTTTTGGACATTTATGCCCAATAGTAGACGAGGGTAAAAATGGACATTTATGCCCATGTTGTATGTACACTCTGCTTTTCACTTCGTTTGCGAGAAAAGTAAAATACAAACACATTTTCACCGCAATTTACACAACGGAGTTGTCATAAAGCGAAAGAAGAAAAATATAAAACCAATACCCGCCAACTCATTTTTTTAAAAATTTTCAATCTGTGATCAGAGTTTCAGTTGCTCGGTTTTCTGCAAAGTCAAACATTTCGGAGCATTTTTTAACGATAATCGATATCTATTTAATGTGATTTACTAAATTTGATGACAGAAAATACATAATTCTAATTAATATAAATAAAATAATATAACAGGTTTTGTCAGCTATTCTATTTTATTGCTCAATAAAATTGTGCAATGTTTTAACTGTTTGCCTGTTGGAACCGATTACCTTAGCCTTAGAAAAAAAATACTTTTATGCTCTAGACCATAAAATGCGATTTTATGTCGTCTACGCACGACATAAAGGTGTGCACCTAGCACGACATAAAGGTGTGCACCTTTATGTCGTGCGTTTGTCGTGTTTTTGAGCATGAGAAGTGAAAAATATACTTTTCCAAACCCGGCTATCTTCCACCTGTCTTGTGTCCGTCACTCTGAAAGCTATTTATGTAAATTTTATAATTCGGCAATATATATTCTAAGAGATTCGTATTTTGTGACAATGCTCATTATAAATAATTATCTAAGGTAAACGTAGGAATACTCTACGCTGACTAATCTAACCGTCATTACTCATTATCATGGTCGTGACAGATTGGTCAATTGGTCTCATCTATTGGGTTCTAAGATGTCGAATATTAGTATTATGTTAACCTTACGTAACAGTGACTGTCTTAAATAAGAAATCATTGTAGGTATTTGTATTTAATATGTAGTAAATGTTTTAAATTTGTACTAGGGTGTGTTCTGGACGTTGAATCGGAATCGTTTACTTTGGCTAATGTTATGGAAGCACCCTTATTGAAAAATAAAGAAGATGTTGAGGTAATATTTTAATCAATTTGCCTACACCAGAACTTAATTAATATGCTCCAATGATAACTAAACGCTGTTAGTAGTAATGTTTTACATTATGCATAGTTTTATTCTTCGTTTCACAGTTTTTGCATTATTTTTATTTATTAATTTAACAATAAGTAATACACTTACATTTTATAGACACAAAAATAAGGCATTGTTTTAGCTATAAGTAGATAAATTTATTTGTTTTTAGGATATCTGTATTAGTTCAGTTAAAGAGAAAGATATTGAATCAAAACTAAAACAAATAATGGTCGACTGGGCTGTTATTGATCTAACTTTTGGGCCTTTCAAGAATCGTGGTGATTTGCTTATCAAGGCCCAAGATACCTTAGATATCATTACAATGCTTGAAGACAGTTTGATGATATTGAACTCTTTGGCATCAAATCGGTATGTATCTGACGCAGAAATGGATATCTACAATGTTTCTCTTTCCTCATGGGTACCTTGTACAAAGTTATGGATATAATATAATGAAAAATTATTTAAATCATTCAGATACAACGCTCCTTTTAAAAGAGATATTGTATTATGGATCAACAAATTGGTGGGCACGAGCGAGATTTTAGAAAAGTGGCTAATCGTGCAGAACTTGTGGATGTATCTTGAGGCCGTGTTTGTGGGGGGCGACATTGCGAAACAACTGCCGGCGGAGGCTAAACGATTTGGGGTTAGTCCGCATAATATAATACATTTTAAACCTACATTTTATTGATTTAATGGCGTGGAATAATGTAATGGTAAAAGTTGATTAATTTACAGGTGGATTTATTTCATGACGTAGATTCGAAATAAGCAAGGTTATATTGTTCGCAACTTCTATTAACGACGAATATATTAGTTTTATATTTTCTTTTATTTATTTTTCGTCATTTCACACTATATATGAATGTTCGGTGTAAAAGAGAATATATGATAAAATAAAAACATTAGCAATTATGAGTACGTGGGAAATGTTGACAAAGTAATGGATTCATTAAGTATGATATTTTAGGGTTTATCGTATCGAAATTGGAAAACAGAACAGATTATGAGACCATAAGCAATTAAGTACAGTACCTATACAAGCACTATACTTTATCTACATTCTTATTAAGGTGCGGTTAAACTAAAAGAGCATTCGCTGTTCTAACCTCCCACTCTACGAAATTCGATCGGTAAACAAAACGTGATTGGTTGATTTCGTAGAACGGGCGCTAGAACAGCGAAGTTCTTTTGGTTTAAACGCACCTTTACAAGTACTCTAAAATCATTATGAACTGATTTTAGTATTTTTTTATAGATATAAACAGTATTTATATTATAGATTAGAGGTTAACCCCCATACAAAAACTTTAAGCCGTGTAGATGAATTACGATACGATTTTTTTAAAAGGTATATTTTTAAAATAGGTGAGTATGCTTATGATACGTATAGTACTGCGTGTAGTCGTTTGTCGTCATTGCCGTCACGTTCTAACAAGCATACAAGTACTAAAGTAACGCGTAGCCCAAATAACGCCAAACCACAGTAAGCCACCGTTTGGTTCATAGGTCTGCCCTTTTGTTATTCATAACTTTTCTAGTAACCTACAACCTTTCATTTAACTTTAGATAATCGACAAGACGTACGTAAAGATTATGTACCGTGCTCGTGATATTGTAAACTGTGTGGAAACTTGCACGTCCGATGACAGTCTAAAACAACTACTTCCTCATCTACTGGACCAATTAGAGGCTTGTCAGAAGTCTCTTACAGGATATCTAGAAACAAAACGACTTATTTTCCCACGGTTCTTCTTTGTCTCCGATCCGGTACTGCTGGAGATTCTTGGCCAGGCTTCAGATCCGCATTCTATTCAGGTATTTCAATGTCTCATAATTTTCTGAATATTTGCGATGGTAGACGGACATTTTAGAGTACATTTGAAGGGTCCACGGAAAAAGTATGTCCAGTGCTTAAAAAAATCACGGCAAATTCACACCTTATTCTGTTAAAAGTAAGGTGGTTTTTCCTTATGTAATTTGAATTGACTAGACATGCTCTTTCCGTGGACCCTTCATTTACACTATAACGCTGTAATTGCACCGTAATTTAAGAAGTAGTAGGTATATTGTGCGGTGTTCTGCCTTTTCGCCGAATTTTTTTTGGCCGATTTTCATTTGCCAACCAACGTTTCGCCGACCTTTTACTTTGACAACTAACGATTACCAAATTTTTGTATGACAACGTTTCACTTGGCAGAATTATTGTAAAGCAGATTATTATAACTCAACTAAACTTTTGGCAGACTTATCATTAGTCAAATGGTTCACTTGACCGAACAACTCATGGACGAATAACGTTTCGCTGATGCAACAGTTGCCTTTTCATACGTTTGGCAAGTTACAAAGAACCCTACCCATACTTAATTCTTTCTTTGGCAGACACTGAAAAACAAACCAACAAAAAAAAACTATTTTTACTATTATTTATATAGTTTTTTTTTACCAGAAGGAAAAAATGAGCGAGCGAGCGAAGCGAGTGAGCAAAGCCTTCCAGTGCAGGGGGCTTATGATGGTTATATCGTTTACCAAATTGTCATTGTCTATCCAGTTCTCTACATTATGACGACATTCAGTGAAGATCACAACATGGTTGCGGGCACAGATACAGTAATCGTGCGGACAATTTGACAGTGACAATTTAGCATCAACTATAATTGTGCTTTATTAAAGTTTTAGACGATTTTGGTTCGATTGGGGCCTCGCAGGAGCTTATGATGATCGCATATTTACCGTTGACAACTAAAACGAATTGTATTTTTGTTAAAAATTTAACTTTTAGTACCATAATTTTGAAATTGGCGGCGTTTACTTTGAGTGACAGATCTCATCGATACTCGTGAATTCTTGACCGGATAATCTGACGTCTAATATAATTTTTATCACACCATCAAATGGATCAAATTTCAAGTTAACTTGACAATTTTCTCGGGCTGCTTGAAGTGGCCGATAAGCAGTATCGTGGGTTTTTTTTATATAATAATTATTTGTTCATTAGGTTTTAGTGAGAATACTAATAATTACACGTTGATTCAAAAGCTAGTACGTTCTCTCTAGTAAGACTAGTGTATCAGTGTAGTAGTCTTTTGTAAACACACTCAACGAGCGATGGAACGGGCAATGCTTGGGAGTTTCTCCATGAGATCGAATTATGAATGAATATATCCGTGAAACTAAAGTCACCGACGTAGCTCAGAAAATCTCAGAGTGCAAGTGGGCTGGACAAAATGCCTGAAGAACTGATGGCCACTCACATGGCTTGGCCTGCAATATATCCTGACGGATGACTCATACTTTATGGTAAAACTATAATAGTTATTCGTTTACCTTTTTTTACCTTCACCATTTATTTATTATTTTTGTCAACCTCTGTAGCTTAAGTGATAGGGACCCTGCCTAGAAAGCTGGAAGTTTAAGCTAGAATCCCTGCGAGAACATTTTTCTGTTTGTTTATCACAAATATTTGTTCATTGGTCGGTTGTTTTACATAGTGTATTTCTGTTGTCTGTGAGCTTTTGGGATTCATAATAGACCCCCAAGGGGCTTTTTGACAGTTTTAGAAGTCTCAATCATTATTTTTAATTAAAATAAACTACTAACAAAGGTGCTACTATTAAGTACTACTTACTTACTAGGTACTACAGGTTCCTCAACCTAAATTAATTTCCAAACAAATCGGCTAGGCCATCTACTCTGCGTCCCAAAACCTCACTGGCAATGGTTATGGGTTATGCATTTCTTTTTTGGCCACCCTGTGTATTGTTGCTTACTGTCCACAATACAACTTAACTCAAGACAGGAACCAGAAGGTAGTGGAAATGATGCCAGTTGTTTATCAAATTGGTAAATAAATTCGCTAAATAATATATTCTAATGTAGGTAAATAATACTCACTATTGATACAGATTATTAACTAGTTATTTTAATATTCTAGCTGACGACAATGAAACAAAATAATCCAGAAATATTACCCCAACGCCGCAAGTGATGAAATAAAATGCTGACAGAAAAAGTAGAAGTGAAAAGACAATGCTACATGCATGAAAAAATAACTAAACAAAATGACATCCTGAAGGAGATTAATAATAATAGGTAGTATACTAAAATTACTAAATGTATGTCAGTCAATTGACGGTAATCTATGGAAAGCATACCTACATACCATAAAATGCTTCAACTTTCCCATATGTTTCATATTTTCTAAATGAAAGATGCAAGTTATGAAATTAAGTTAATTATGATATTACATTTTTAAGTCAAGATTATTTAATTGAAGAATTAGGACTGATATTGTCAATTTATTATTAGTAGTCATACATGCACTCATGGTATTGAGAGAATTTCTAAATGTTATTACTTTCATGTTAAATTAGAGTTTTTGTAGATTTATCATTCTTTCTAAATCAATAAGCATGAATGAATCAATGTCATGAAACCTAGCCACTATGATAGGTACATATTTTTGTACTTACTGTGATTAGTGATTACACATTTTGTATTAATATTGGGTCATTACCTATGAAATTGGTGTTTTTGGTCATAGACTTCAGTTGATTCCTAATTTAATTGTCTAAAGAGAAACTTAAATAATTCTTTGTTTTCAACAGTGTACTGTGTGTGTGTAACAAAGGTTTTATCACACTAATAATCGTTTTTCCCCCTTAATTGAAAACAACTCTTGCCATATGCTGCCGGTTCATATGGTTGAGATAGGTATAAATAAACGTATGATAGTACCTTGTTTTATGAAATAGAGATTTGTATACAAAACACGCCTTAGAAGTGACTAATATTACTGGCAAACATGTTTGTCTACAATTACACTTCATTAGATACATTTCCCACTTAAACGGCCTTGGCCTGTAATCTACCATTTCACAAAATTCTCCATAAAAAACGCCAAATTCATAGGTAATGAATGACCTAATATGTAATTAATAATTATTTATTAACTCGACTATAACTTAAGAGTAGACTTACAACTCATTAAGGTGTTTTAGTTACTTAATTATTTATCAACTACCCAAGCTGAGGGTAAATTTCTTATTAATATTATATTGACTATAATAAATATGTTGATTCTCTATTAATTTTGGCGTTTTAATCTTTATGAGATTATGAGTATGAGCCCGTGTAAGTTAAAGCTCCTGCAATATCTATTTACTTACTTTGTTCAGTATAATGTAGGGTAAGTTGTGGATCAATGACACAACTAAATTTCAAACCATTGTATCTCTGGTGTTTTTGAAGTTACGAGTGAGATATTGTGTTCGAAGATAAACAATTTAGTTGGCTATCGAATCGCATTCTTGGTTTCTACTTATTTTCAATAGTATATGTGTTATACAACTTTAAACAAAAAATGAGATTTGTTTCATTGTGTCCTCGTGCATGTATTCAATGAAACACCTGCTTTTTACATTGAAACAGATGTAATAAATCCAATGAACTATGAAACAGACTTAACCCATTCAATGCCGAAGACGCGAATTCGCGTCCTATGTATGCGTAAACGTGATGCCGAGGACGCAAATTCGCGTCCTCGAGTTATTTCTTTTTTTTTTGCTAGAAATCAACTATACTTAAAAGCTGATACCAAAATGTTATTTTATTTATGGAGGATAATATTATACCGTCGCTGGTTTCTGGATTCAATGCATTTGTAATTTTCATAATTCTTATCTCGGATGCCGAAGACGCGAATTCGCGTCCTGTGTATGCGTAAACAAGATGCCGAGGACGCGAATTAGCGTCCTTCAAGTGTGAAAATAACCTAATGCCGCAGACGCGAATTCGCGTCCTTGAAGTGTGATAATATAACCTAATGCCGCGGACGCGAATTCGCGTCCATTGAAATGTTAACGTGATGCCGTGGCCGCGAATTCGCGTCGTCGCGTAGAAGGCGGCGGCGCTGCGTGATAATTAAAAATATGGGGCGTCAGCAATGAATGGATACCAAAATGTTATTTTATTTATGGAGGATAATATTATACCGTCGCTGGTTTCTGGATTCAATGCATTTGTAATTTTCATAATTCTTATCTCGGATGCCGAAGACGCGAATTCGCGTCCTGTGTATGCGTAAACAAGATGCCGAGGACGCGAATTAGCGTCCTTCAAGTGTGAAATAACCTAAT
>JALPQI010004860.1:0-67277 GCA_025490895.1 Thaumatotibia leucotreta
GGTTACACGTGTACCGTGAGCCCTAATTTCGTAGAGTGGGCTTATACACCATGACAAGAGGCCATGTGGTATTCTATGTAGTTCCGTGCTTTTAGCGTGTGTTACTACCTATGATGCGCCCCTACATTGTTCAGAGAAATGACTCCTTCGATTTAAAAAAATTATGTTTGAAATATTTCATTTTAATTGCAAATTTAGTTACCTACATCTTCAAAAGGAGCCGTAAGTACACCACTTACTTAAAAAAATAGAAAATTGTTTGATATAAATAAGTTATTTATATCAATTTTCAATTTTTTTTCTACTGCATGTACCTATACATGTATGTGTGTATGTTTAGTAACTAAGACATTTCAATTTGTGTTTTCCTGCTGTATCTATGTACCCTGTATATGTATATGGCTCAATAAATTATTTTGTATTCTATTCTAATACCTTCATTTATTAAATTGAGACATATCCTGATGGCGACTGTACCTATAGGTATTCTAAGTTCCGAGGTTTGGGCGTCCATATGATTACCTACCACCTCTCCCTACCTCGTTCAGAGATACTCCTTCGCTTTAAAATATGTTAAAAAAATAATTTTAATTGCAAATTAAGTTACCTACATTTAAAAGGAGCCCTAAGGCTTGACACGGCCGATTACCGACATTTTACGAGCCAACGCCACATAAACTGTATAAAAACGTCTATTAACATGTTTTATTTTTAATTCGAAATTAGCGCGGATTCCGCAAAAGGTCACAAGTTCGGTAAATAAGCCGAGACAGCTAGTATCATAAAAATAAAATGTTGATGTCCCTAGATGAAAAAGGCTTATAATCCTGCGATTTCTTAAGCGATAAGCCCTTTTTTGAAAACTGTGTTGATGTGAACGAGTTTGCACTTCCCGAATACCTTACTGGGAGGTATTGAAGACTTTTAGTTGATCTAAAAAAACTAACTAGATAGCGCTCTTCATTAAGATCGTACGACACTCGTATAGGTACCCGTGTATGTACTTAGATATAAATACATACACGGGACATCTTCCACAAATCGAGTCCCACGGTAAGCTCAATTAAGGCTGATGTGATGTGATGAGGGTAACAAAAGATGATAAATATATATAAATTATGTAATTGATAGATCCCTATAGATACTTATATAGGTACATAGACAGCTACGACCAAGGACTCTAGTTAAATATACAATTCGTCAGTACGACCAAGGACTTTAGTTAAATATACAATTCGTCAGTTGAAAGAAAACTCGACTCCCGACTTTCCCGATCGATAGTGTTATACAGAATCGATCAATACTGTCATCATTATACATACCTCATCAGCCTATCTCAGTCTACTGCTGAACGTAGGCCTCTCCTATTCATTATGCATATATACCCATTATGATATAAATGCTCAACAATCGCCACGCTAGGCAAACGTATTGGCGGTCGCGGGTAACGTGTCCATCATGATGACGCTGCTCATTATCAAATTTTCCATCAAAGAGTGGTCAGTGACACTTCAATCTCTCAGTCGGCTCTTACAACACCCGCAGGAAGAGTTGGGGTGGTGACAAATGTATTCTCACTGCCGTCACCACACGGCATATACAGGGTGGTCCAAAAAACCTTGACGTCAAAAAATTTTTATTAGATTCCTCACGTCATGGGCTATCAGAATATACCCCATATATGTTTGCCGATTTTTTGTAGTTTTCGAGTTATGAATTTTTGAAATTTTTTTTCTTCGAGAAATTCTGAAGTGAATTTGGTATTTTTTTATCCTACTTGTATCAAAGTGAGGACGCTAATTTTTTTTGTCAGGAAATGCTTTATTTGTAGTAATACTTTTACAAAAAGAAACTAGCCAATAGTTTTTTTTTTTATAATAAATTTCTTCACTCCAGAATTTCTCAAAGAAAAAAAAATTCAAAAATTCATAACTCGAAAACTACAAAAAATCGGCTAACATACATGGGGTATATTTTGATAGCCCATGACGTGAGGAATCTAAAAAAAATTTTCTGACGCCAAGGTTTGGACCACCCTGTATATTGTAATCAATAACATGATACTGACCGGCATATCCGCCGCAGAACAGCTCATTGTCGTTATAGTTGACAGGGTTGGGGAAGCCAAACCTCCACATGGAGTTGCGTGCTGGTGGATCCATGAGTCTGCCGTGGCCTTCGGCGCCGTGGTACGGGCTGCCCAGCATCTGAAACATGGTCACCAATGGATTTTCCGTATGACGAACTGTGCTGAAGCTTCAAGTGATATATCTTGACATGAAAATAGCAGAAAATAAAAATCTTCGGACATCTCATATAAATCGACTTAGTTTCCCGGTAAGCTCAATTAAGGCTTTGTGATGTGCGTACCAGGCGTCGATATATTTAATAGAAAGATACACATAATTACTTCAATACATAGACAGCCTTGACCAAGGAACAAGCATTTGTGATAAATAAATAAACTAATAAAGATTTGAACCCGGAACCTCCAGCTTTGTAGGCAGGGTTAGATACTACCAAGTAGGCAACGGAGGCTGAGAAAATAAAGTATTGTGCCTGCATAACGCCAGGTTAGCAGTATTTGTTCTTGTTATGCAAAATGTTACTGGATGCAAAAGTAATAATGCTATCTAAACATAGTTATAATATCTCTATACTCTGGGCCCGTAACCTAAAGTCTGCCTAAGGCTGTAGCCAATACTTTAATATTAACTCACTTGTAATACGAAGATCCAATAGGTTAGAAACGACATCCCTGATTTGAATCGTAGCTCCATCTGCAACAAATAAATATAAATAAATGATTAAATAGTGCCTCTAGTTCAGCTTCAGAAATTTAAGAAACAAAAAAGCAGCCAATTAGGTAATTAAAGTATCTAGAAATAGATCTAATTTTGTAAATATCAATCTCGGCAATCACGTAACACATTGATAAATAATGTCGTTTTATCATTATATTAAAAATAACATGTATTAATATTAAACTGACTTGGCTTTTTATTATACTTAACAACCACTGGCTTATAAAAAGGTAAAATTATCGATACTTTGGTATGACTACACGAAACTCCATTCAAATGGTCACAGGACTCATCTTAGATTAGCCGATATGTATAGAAATATAAAACTTTGTTTAATGACCTAAACAAACAAAAAATAACGGCAAGCGGTTTGAAATTTACTCAAGATTATAACGTCAATGGTAATATTCGTATCCAAAATCGATTCTTCACAAATTCATCATCATCCAAAATCGATAAAAAATCACAAAGAATCGATATTTACTGAATAAGTCATCTAAAATATCGTAAAAATATTCACAAACCGCCTTGTATTTACACTGGCAACGGTACTATTGAAATTCGATCGCCAAACACCAAGTTAACACTCCTCGCTCATAAACACAGATCTTATCGACTCAACGAACATTAGTGTCACCTCAACGTGAGACCGCATACATTTATATTTTTTAATTTGATTATCAAATTATTTAAGATGTTGTGATGCGATATAATTTCGAAGAGTTCGTTTCCCGATTGTTGGCGTCAAGAGCAGATACTTCAATATATTATAGAAAAACGGAAAATTAGTACAGTCAACAAACAATGAGGTTTACCACTTTTCGACTCTATTTAGTGGTAGGTAATAAAGCGAAAAATGGTAAACCGCATTTTTTGTCGACTATACTTTCGTAAAATTTCAAATGTAGATAGGTACCAGATACGGTTCATAACAAAATTAAAATCAAATCACCGTTTTAAAATAGGTAAAGGTGCGTGCAGACTAAAAGAGCATTCGCTCATTCTATCGACGCTCTACGAAGTTCTTTTTGTGTAAACAGAGACAGAGCATTATTTCGTTGTTCTTATAGATTCTATCAATATTCTACGAATATTCTAGGAATGGTCGCTCGCTTGGTGTAAACGCTCATCCGAGCGTGCGAACAGTCGCCTAGAGCATTATTTCGTGTTCGGAATTCGGGGACGTGCTCGTTCTAGCCGTTCGTGGCTCGAGACACTAAACTTCAGAGAAAAATAAAAAACCGACCAAGAGCATGTCGGGCCATGCTCAGTGTGGGGTTCCGTATTTATTCAAAAACGGCTGGACCGATTACGTTAGAAATAGTTTAATTTTAAAGTATATAAAGTATAATCAGAGATCGGACAAATATGCGTCATTGTTCCCAATAATATGGACATGACTAAGTTCCTTGATCATTTATAATAATTTTCAGAATATTACCAACTTGACACCGGTAACTATGAAAACCTTTGTAAATAATCACCTTGAAGCTTCGATATTAAATTTCAAGAAATTATTCGTTCAATTATTCACTTAATCAACTTTGAAGTGATGTTCATATTATTGCGAACAATGACGCACATTTTGTCTGATCTCTGCTCATAATACATATATACCTACCTATTTAATTTGTTGCTTACCTTCGTATATTCAGACAATGCTTCAATTATTGCAGCACACACTTCAGATGTAATTAGACATATCGAAGATTTCGAAATTTTACTAAAATACATGAGGCTGTCTCATATGAATCTCCCGTCGCCAAAAATCGTAATGTAATTGCTAGCCTGTCGTATGCCGGAATCGAGTCTCTGTAATTCGTATTTGATTTGCTAATTTCATCTTCAATCAGAGACAATAAATAATCAAAGTCCTCTGATGCCATTCTATGAATGTTTTAATATTCATAAAAGCGCACCTTAAGAACCACTTTTTGAGTATACCATGACTGTCTATCGTATAATAACTTGTTTTATTTTTCCGTGGCTAACATTTTCATTGCTTCTATTTGAGTGTATTTGTACTGTATTATGTATGTATGTAAATGTATATTTATGTTTATTTTATTAACTTATGTATGTAAGTTTAGTAGTATACTTTAATTATTTTGTTTCGTTACTTGTCTTTTGTTTTAGCACCACCTACACTATGTTTAAACTGTTTTTATTCCGCTACCTTAAGGTTGTCTGGAAGAGATCGCTTTTTAGCGATAAGACCGCCCATTGTAATACCTGTACTTGTAACACTGTATATCTGTTATTCTACTGTTTTTATGGTGTGCAATAAAGAGTATTGTATTGTAATATTGACCACTTTCTTCTTGTTCTTTCAGACTTCTCATTATATCACCTATATTATCAAGTGACCTCCTTTGCATTAGATTTGTAACCCACCAACGTCTCTTCCTTCTTTTTTTTTAATCAATATACTCAATATTATACAGGGTGTTTTTTTTTCGACCGTTCAAATTCTACGTAGTGAATGTGTAGGTCATTTCGGCCGGCGTAATGCCGCCAATTTGTATGAAACAGCTGATTTTTTTTCGCGATTTCGACTTTGTCCCCATAGTAAAAGTTGGTCAGTATGACCTACACATTCACTACGTAGAATTTGAACGGTCGAAAAAAAAACACCCTGTATACGCCGAACTCGCAATTAAAATATCTGTTTCTGAGTCCGACATAGTGTACACTAGACTAACCGCCCGACGAATGAGCAACGGGCGCTCGTTCGCCTGGTCTAAACAGCTCTAGAGCATATCGACACTGGAAATTTCAAATGTCGTAAGGGACATTTTGTCGTAAGTACACTTGGAATTGCATAGAACTCAGAAAAAAATTCTCTATCGATCTGTATTATTAACTTTTTGATATCGCTTCAAATAAAGAAGTTATGAAGTGAATTCATTTTGTCGTAACTTCACATTGCTTTAAAAAAAATGTTGTGTGGGTCAAATTTTTAATTTGAACGGATAACGTGTCCATTTTCGACGTAGTATATCCTTCTTATTCATAAATCCCTATGTGGTTAGTTACTACAGCAAAAGAAAGTTCCCTTACGACATTCTATCTGATGAAATAAATACGAAACTGTGAATTCACAATGGCGTAAGGGACAAATATTTTAGGCTTTTGTGCGTTACAACACAATTTCGAAGATAGTATGGCCTGTATTCCCTTAATAAACTGTACTGTACATATAAATCAAAATAATTTTAAAGTTTGATGTCGTAACTCACCTTTTATTTTATAAAGTATACGTTACTACATTAAATACGGTACATGAATGAGAGTTACGCCTCAAAAAAGATGATATTAAAAATCTTGAAAGATTTTTTGTGTACGTTATAACATTTTGTTTAGTTTCTTATAGCACTTGCAACAGTGCCGGCGCGACTTGACCCAGGGCATCTCAGGAAGAGGGGTGAGGGTAGAGCAGTATTTTTACTACCGCATAGATACTGCATCGACCAGCGACTCACGCACATTTCCACTTCCACCCCTGGAGCATATACATCGCTCTAACGATTCCTCTCTGGACGGCCAACGGCCAATCAAGGCAAGCCGAGTCCTACAGTTCTTCTTGGATTCTACTTTGACCGACGAAAACATGCCTGAGAAGATGTCGCTATTGCCGAACAGCTCGCCACAAGCTACCCCAATCTTATTATTATCTCCCTGGGAATCATGGGCTTATTTATAATTAGCTGTCTTTTGCCAATTCGAGAAATTTACTCTGTAGTACACGTGAACCGTGAACTAGTCTCAGCAGGCTATTGAAAAATGTAATGAGCTATGATCATTGCATGTGTCAGAGATAGGGCTATAGTAGTAAGGTCCGGACATCTGCCATATTATCATCTTTATTATTGTTGTTTTGGTCTAATATCCGCCGCGCCGAGCAGTTATGATATTTTGTCGCAGCCCTTTTTATAAGTCATTACTGATTCTTGTCGAGGCCAGAACATTTCAAATTCTGACGGCTGCAATTTTGTGTATATCATAAGGTCTGCCTAGGTAAATACTTCTTTTATGCATTTGTGATCTGCAGAAACAGAGGAGGAGGAGGTCCATAGTAGATTAATTGATAGTTTGAATCAATATGTTGCAACGTTGCACAGTAGTTTGCTCTGATTTTTGGCAGAAGCTACATATTGCATCTTGTTTCTTACCCATGATTGTTATACATATATTAATAGTTAGGATTCTCGATTCTTCACAGGCTTTGTTACTTTTGAGCTCAAGTAGCTCTTTATTGTTTTCTGTTATTGAACCCTTGGATAAGAGCTTACGAGTGAGAGTTACTTTGATGGACTTCAACTGTGCGATTGCTTTTATCTTATTTTATCATATCTAGTTTGTTCAGCAGAGAATATGGCTCCGGTTTGGTGATTCCATAGAAAGGCTCTGGGCTGACAATGCGTGTGTTGCCGTTCTTTCCGGTAAACTCATCTGCTGTTTCGTTTCCAACAATATTGGAATATCCTAATACCGATCTAAGTGTAACTTCATTAAAGTCAAGGGCGTTTAATTTATTCTTGCAGCACTGGACTAGTGAGAGCATCGCAACTTGACTGTTTGAGTTGATGTAGATAATAGATAATATCGGTTTTTAGGTTTCTGGCCAAATTGATTGCCACACATAATGTAATATTTATGCGCGGAAATCATCATAATATTGACTATTGTCTAGAAAATGAAGGCCATTTTGCTCATGCTGATGCAAACTCTGACATTAGGCCTCTCACCTGCTTGTACCTGTAGTGCCATTTTCGACAATCATTCTGGTCGTTGGTCCATTTGTATCTTGAGGGTATTTCGACTGTCTGGTGAAGCCACATTCGATGTGCTTGTTTTATTCCCGAAAGCCCAGGCTTTCAAGTTGGTTTTTGCAGGCTGTTCAAACACTGAGAACACCCTGTCGTTGTGTGAAATTCATACTCAGTTATATTGAGGGTTGAAGTAGCTATTCTGTTAGAGAGCACTCTTCGGACCCATATAGTCGTGGTTCCATCCCTTTGATTTAATTTCATTAAGGATGGTTTCTGTCAGTTTATTATCGAAAGCACCTTCGACATCAAGGAATACACACCGACCTGTTTGTTTATTCTCTAGACTTTACCGCCGCTTTGGTGACCTGTATCGTGTGCTTAGCTTATTTTTATTTTGTTTCTTTCTGTTATTTTCTTAATGGTGCAGTAAAGAATTACTTACTAACTTACTTATTTTTATGGACCTTGTGACCATTGGCCAAATGGCCAATAGCCATGTGACCCAATTGGGGTAGTTTTTGGTAAACATGTTGATTTAGACTTAGCGATCTTGCCACCAAGTAGTGAAAGAAATAGAGATGTTAGACTAATAGGTTTGAAGGACTTAGAACGAGTATTATCTATACTCGTTTTTCCTGCTTTTTGGTATAAAGCGTACCTTGACACTAGTTAATTTTCTCAGTATAAACCCCAATGCAATGCTTGCCCGAAATATTTTGCCAGGTGTGGAAGGAGGACGCCTTGATTTCATTTTGATAATGTAGGAATCCCTTCATAATTTCCAGTCGATTTGAATGGCTTGCACTAACTCAAAATTTTGTATTTGGTATTTTTTATCCTACTTGTATCAAAGTGAGGACGCTAATTTTTTTGTCAGTAAGTGCTTTATTTGTAGTAATACTTTCACAAAAAGAAAATATTTAAAAAACCCAATAGTTTTTTTATCAATAACTTTCTTCATTCCAGTATTTCTCTAAAATTTTTTTTCAAAAATTCATAACTCGAAAACTACAAAAAATCGGCTAACATACATGGGGTATATTCTGATAGCCCATGACGTAGAGAACCTAAAAAAATTTTTTTGACGTCAAGGTTTGGACCACCCTGTATAGCAAATGTACTAATAAGTCAATTGACGTCAATGATATTTTGTGCGGTAAGTGTCGAGAGATTGTATACCTACACACTAACTTATGTTCACACTGCACTGGTACTTTATTTGTATGCCAATGCCAGTAACGACTACTTCTGAAATATTTTTTTTTGGCATGACGCACGATGATTTACGGAAATATTTTTATTTATGTATACAGTGGACATTAGTGGCTATGTATGCATATTTTTTTTGTAGGTGTACCTCCGCGTAAAATAAAAAAAAATATGGAAAAACAAGAACTCTGTTTTTTATTATGAAAAATAAGGACAAGATGCAGGCTAAAAATATGCGTTGTGTAGTTTATTTTATTGTTATTAAACACAATTTTGTTTGGTTGATCTAACTTCAACAGTTCTCGAAATATGCCACTTTCAACGACACCCTGTATATTTTACATTATCTTGAATAACTCTGAAACAAAAGAAGATCTAGAGCTGATATTAAGCATGGAGTATTCTTAGGTCCTGCTAGTACACCACCTAAAATATTGACCTCATCCGTGGGGAAAGGCACCTCTTGTTCGGTAAGGCTGCTAAACCCTTTTGGTTTTTGTTTTTTGGCTCTCCTGAAAAGTGGACCTTTGTCCCTTACGACATTTGAAATTTCCAGTGTCGATATGCTCTAAGAATCAGTTCTTGGATTGCGCTCTAGTTCTTGGTTCGCGTTCTTGCTCGTTGATATTTTGGTGTAAACGCTGAGAACGAATTTCCGTTTACACTAAAAGATCAAGAATCAATGCTCTATTCTGGTTCTAGCTCTTTGTTCGCTTGGTTTATACGCACCTTAAGCGGGTTGGCTTAAAATAGTGAGAATGATATTGTAATAAACGTAAAAATAAAAACAATAGCCATTGGATTATCGATTTTATACCTACTCACAAACTAGAGGATATTGGATATAACAAAATAGCCTAAGTAAATTACTTACTCATGAACTTTCACTACACTATGGATAACATTTAAAAAGGCGTCTATCACGCTTACACATTTTACACACACATTTTATTGGTAATTTAATTTTTTCTTGAATCAAGTTCTCGTATATCGCTACATACCTACTCGTACATTCAAAAGTACTCGTATTTAAAAATTACTAAGAAGTCGTTACTCATTTCACTTTAAAAAAATTAAATACCTGACTCGGATATATCCAAATTACATTATGCATTTGTCTTATGGAGACAACACAGAAAATGCCCAAATGCAATACCCATAATATAATACTCTTTTGGTGAGATATGACTGCTTATGAAAAGGAATAGGTATTAAAATTGTTCACTCGGGTCATTAGGTATTAGCATAGCTATTCCACTTCTGTCATATTTGCATAGAATGGTGTACAAATCGTCGGGGATTTAATTTACATTGAAGCGACATACCTATTTTTAGTTTACAACTGGTTTTAATTAATAAAAGTAATCAAATAATTAATAGATTTAATTAATTTCTTACTTGAGGTTTAATAGTGATTTCTAGTCAATACATTGTAATAGTGCGTATACAAATCGTACTTAGGTACAGATATTAAGCCAGACATTGAACTTGCAAAATTAAATACGCAAATTTAAAACTCTAAATTTGCGGATTTTTAAGTTCGTGGTATTAGGCCTGCATGGGTGCGGCTCCACTGACGCGGAGCGGAGCAGAGCGGAGCGGAGCTGTGGGAGCTCGGCCAATGAGACCGCAACACAGTGTTTCGAAATCGAATTTGAAGAATGTAATTGGTCAAATTTGCAGTTCCTCTCCGCTCCGCGTCAGTGAAGCCGCACCCTATAGATTTTTTTTATTGGGGCACCTCTTTATTTTGTTACATCTATTATATTGGTAAAATATACCAAGTTTCGTAACTTTATCTCAAGTCCGAAGCGGTGCTAAACGCTTTTTAAAAATGGAATATTGTATGAAACGAAAAAAAAAACATATTTCCATTTTTTCGCAAGACAAAATGTATGACGTTAAATTTAGTTTTCATTAAAGGGTAATCCACCATTTCATTGTCTGTTTATTTATGTGTAACCCAAGTGTAAGTATTACATTATATCTAGATGAGGATAATATTGATATAATGATATAAAATATAATGATAGTAAAATTGGAACAGTTAATAAATACGCGAGAAATTGATGGTCACTTACATTACACTCTTGCATGGAATTGCCCAAAGGGCTTGACCATTAATCACGTTCTACTGTATAGGGGAGAGGGGGTCAAGAAAAAATCACCAATTATCACTATAGGGGAGGGGAGGGTTACCAGACAAATCACGTGTAATTTTTTGTTACTCTCTGCTGAACAGGATTATAGCTAGTAAAAAATATCCTCTATACTTTTCTTTAAGATCACTTTTTAAATATAACCGACGTCAAACCTGGAACAAGTATTATTAAAAAAACGTTGGAAAAAAATTACACGTCATATTGGCTAAATATCACCAAATATCACCATGGAGGAGGGAGGGGTCCAAAAGAGGCCAAAATCGTATGACGTGATTAATGGACAAGCCCAAAGGCCTTTACTTGTATTTTTTTTACAATCGACCCATACACACGCACAGTGGGTGTCAACAAGTCATCGGTCCGACCTTGACAGTGCGATGACATGTCACTGAGGAGCGATTAGTCACCGCGACATGACAGCTGTCCTGGCTGCTACCGAGAACCGGCGAATGAATATGGATTGGGTTTGTCATCTTTTAGTTTAAATACTTTTTTTAACAGACGTCCAAAAATAGAGGAGGTTCTTAATTTGACTGTATGTTTTTTTAATTAACTTTCGAGTGGGTAATAATTTGTTTCTTTGAAAGCTAACGCTTTCCGCTTGGTCCTCATTGATATAAGTAAAAGGGGTATAGATAAATTACCTAGGTTTACTATTAGTTGAATAATGCCAATACATGAATCGATAAAACACACACAATAGCACACAATACATTGTAAAAACGCGATACCACTATATATGCAATTCCATGCTCTCGTTAATTTGTCTATAGCGGGATTGTTAGAAAAATTAAGATTAGAAAGAATATGGAGAGAATGTCTTGCTTGCACTAAGATCTAATTGCTATGTATATATCTGTTGCTCCACGTGTATTGCGCAAAATATGGGGGTCTCGTTTGCACAACCACTCTATATTTTATCTCTATAAAACGCATTGTGCACATCTTATACATTACAGTAGTGTGTAGTATTTGCAACGGTGTGGGTGCGGGTATGGCATGCCGTGTTGACAAACTATGATCTTCACTCATCTACCCCTTTTACTTATATCAATGTTGGTCCAATTTTAATTTGCTCCAGTTCTAACAATATCACATAAGACTTAAATTTGCATTAAGCATGTGCACGCCAAACGGACGAATAACTATATCACGCCAACCACTTACGATGATAATTTTTTTAACCGACTTCTCAATAAACCGAGGTGTATCCGCTGGCACCAAAGTAGGGTCTCATGATAGGATCTTGGAAAAATCGGATGAAGTTGGTTTTATTTTTATAAAGTACATACTTCAAAAAAGGAGGAGATCCTCAATTAGACTGTTTCTTTTGTATAGTATGTTACTCGATATCTCCGAAAATTATTTACCGATTTTCATTTTTTTTTATCGAACGGGTATAAACCCGAGGTAGTCCCGTTGGTATTGGCACCAAGTTGGGGTCTGATAATGGGATCTTGGAGACATCGGTAGAAATCGATCTTTTTTATTTGGTGATTATTTTCGGTTTAGTGCAGAGATTCCTTTTTCAAAAAGAAGATATTTTGTAATAGTTATTAATGACACAAGTGTTGAAACACCAATGTATCACATTTTACGCGGGGAACAACTCATATTCATATTCATTTCTTCATAAAATAAAAAATACATATTAAAAATAATAATATAAAATTAGGATGTCAATTAATATACAGTTTACGTCAAAATCATCAATTCAACATATTCTTCATATTATTTAAAAACAAAAAAATAAACAAATAACAGACACATAGAACAGTATTGAATCGTTTTAAAACCTCTTTTTACGGTCTCCCCAAATGTATCGACGCGAATTCACAAAATCCATTTATAGAAAACATTTATTACCACACAATAAGAGCGAAGAAGAAACAACTCGGACGACACCGAACGAGGTGATACGGCACGATTAGCCTTAAAGGTGCGTTCAAACTAAAAGAGCATTCGCTGTTCTAACCTCCCACTCTACGAAATTCGATCGGTACACAAAACGTGATTGGTTGATTTCGTAGAACGGGCGCTAGAACAGCGAATGCTCTTTTGGTTTAAACGCACCTTAACGTGGGTTTACATCAAACGAGCGAATGCTCAACTATCCCCACTCTACGAAAATCGTTCGTTACACAAAACGTAATTCGTCGTAAAGCGTCGATAAGTTTGGGGAGACCCTTAGCCTTCGGGTGCTGGATCGTACGAGAAAACTATTAAGGTGCATTCATACCAAGTGAGCAATCGCTGTTCTATCCTCCCACTCTACGAAATTCGATCATTACACAAAACGTGATTCGTTGATTTCGTAGAGCGGGGGATAGAACAGCGAATGCTCGTTTAGTCTGAATGCACCCTTAGAAAAATATATTTCAGGCTCACGAGCGGTTAAACCTTTTTGATTAACTTTTTTGTTAACACTGATAAGATTGTAGTGACTTTCAACAAACGCCAATGACTAATACAGTATGTTTCTTTTTCTTGTTGATTCTTGATTTTATTTTTTTCCCCTCACTAGCTCGTAAAGTGCTCGTTTATCCTTTAATACGAACGTGTAAAAAACGCATATTATTCACTTGTGTGGCAAAGTAATGACCTTGGTTTTGGAATAACAAAACGTAAAATGCTCATGGAAATTGTTCCATATTAATGATAATTAAATAATTTGTTTGAGAATTTAGTGTAAAATACAAACCTTTATATAATATGATGATTTTAACATATAAATCCTAAAATTCCATAAGTAACAATTGTTTTAGTGAATGATGATAAGATGACTAGATGCAATCACAAAACGCAGAAAATGTCAACGTCAACATTGTCAAAGAATATTATAGGTTATAATCTTTATTTACCGACTCGAACACGCATAAAAATAGTAAACTAAACAACTTTCAGGGTGTTCTGTTATAATTTTGTAAAAATAATGAATGGGAATGATTTAATAATGCATTGGCGTTGGTGTGCAACTACAGGAATGTGAATACATTCCTACTATAGTGAGGGGAAAAGTTTTGTGTTACACACGGGTGCAAATGTATTTTACTTCTCGTATGTTAAAACACTCGCTGCGCTCAGAATTCTATTTTAGAACCACTCGCTTCGCTCGTGGTTCAACTATAGAATCCTTTCGCTTGCTCATGTTTCAATTTCATATTCGCGGGTAAAATACAACTTTGCACCCTTGTATAACAAATAACTAATATTTATGTTTATAATAAAATAGTACATTACGACACAAGTGCGAAAAACATGAAATTCGAAACGAGTGGCGATGTTAGTACCTACACATGGCCCGCCGAAGTTACGCCGAAGTTTCGGCGGGCCATCTGTACTAAAAAACGTCGTACGAGACACGTGCAAAAACGAAATTCGAAACGAGTGGCCATGTTTTAAAACACGACCGATAGGGAGAGGGGATTTCATGTTTTTCGCACTTGTGTCGTAATGTACTATTATAGTATTTCTGGAAACATACGTGGTGCTTCAGGGTTTGTCCATTATCGGAGGTCACGTTGTATAATAAAAAACTCATGCGTTTGTACTGACCGCACAAAAGCACGCTTTTCACTATTGTGGAATGCAAGAACGCATTAACCTTGTATTTTCAAAACTAAATTATGTCAAAGAGATAATCTAGTATCTGTCTAGGTATATTGGAGCCGTATTAACGATGTTAGGTAGGTATCATAATAACAGTTTTTAGTGATTAATGGCCTAGGATTGAGGGTAATGACTCTAAGGCTGGTGAGATTTATTTCAAATCTATTGATAATCGAAGTGTTTAGTAGATGTAGATATCTACATGTTTTAAAATATTATATACCTAAACTACGTGCGATTCGTGCGAAAAAGGAAATTCGTAACACGTGTCGATTTAAAACACTCCCTTCGGTCATGTTTCAATTTATCACCAGTCGTTACGGTTTTGATTTTTTTCGCACGCGATCCACGTGCCTGTCACATTTATGTAAGAATTTCCAAGTGCTAGAGAGCCACATGTCACAGTCATTCGAGTCACAGTTACAGCGGCCCTATGGCACTGGTCTCACCGCGAGCTACTAAGCTAGCGGAAGGTGATAGCGGATAGCTGGGCGAGTATCGCCGTGTCTTTTTTATTTATACGGGAGTGCGTATCTTTTTTTCGTGTTTATAGCCGATAGTTCGTAGCTTAGTAGCTCGCGGTGAGAACAGTGCCTAACGCGAAAAACTAAAATCGAAAATTTCGAGGATTTGTCTCTCTCACTCTAATGACGCCTTCGATTGAGTGACAGAGAAAAATCCCCGTAATTTACGAATTTCGATCGTGACTGTGGCCACCATGTTGATTGTGGTTCGTGCGACACCTACAGTTTTTCCTTCAGGTTCTTCAGATAAAATTATCCCAGCAACTACTCCGATCTTCGATGTGCTTAGCCAAGTTGCCTATCGCTAACGCTAAGTAGCGTATCATAGTTTTCCCTCTCTGTCATCATCATCATCATCATCAGCCTATGATAGTCCAGTACTGGACGTAGGCCTCTCCTATTAACTATGCCTATGGACGCATTAGGAGGTAAATGCCCATAATCGCCACGCTGGGCAAGCGGATTGGCGATCGCAGTAATGTGTCCACTATGATGACGCTGCTGCCCACCATCAATCTTTTATCAAATAATGGTCAGTGACACTTCAATCCCTTAGTCGACACTTACGACACCCGCAGGAGGAGTTGGGGTTGTGACAAATGTATTCTTACTGCCGTCACCACACGGCTAAAGAAGAGGTCTGTTGAAGGGATCTTGTAGAAATCGATTGAAGTCGGTTTTGAAATATTTCAATTTGTCGACTATTTCACAGTAGGTACAACGCCATCAGATATATCGTAGCATCCCCAGCACTGAAAAATATCTGGATGCTTACCCAAGTTGCCAATTGCTAGCGCTTAATCGTCAATCGTAAACGAAAGGTAGCTAACTGTCTTTGTCGCACTAATATGAAAGAGTGACAGAGAGGGAAAACTACGATACGCTACTGAGCATTAGCGATTGGCAACTTGGCTAAGTATCCTACACGCTATTATCATTATGGCAATAAAGGTTAGATGGCGACTGTTCAAAATGGCGCTTATGTGTATGTATAATGTATGCAAAGTTGCAAAGCGACCGCGAAAATTAATGAATTGACACGCCCAGGATATTGTTACCGAGAGATATCTTGTAAGAAATTCATGTCCAATGATATAAAAAGAGTACTTAAAGGGATAAATAAATGCAGCAGCTAACAAACAAAATTAATTGTCGCCGATAGCGGAGCCGCTGGCAATAATTCTGCCACTAAATCACGTACAGTTAGCAATGTACCGAGGAGAAGTTTCATAATTTACGAAACTTCTGTAGAAAATTTTCTCGGCAATTTAAATTTTACAAGCAATCTAATCATGTCAAAACCGTTGTATATACATGCGTTTTAAGGTATATTTTATGCCTTATTTACTCAATTGTGAAATACAATATTCTTCATAACACTTTTTTAAAAGTTCTCGTGGAAACATTCTCAATGAGAACTTACTCTTAAATTCTCATGAAAATTCTCGGAAATTTCCGAGTAGGTATGTTCCCGCAATTTTGACAATGTTCTGCAACTTGTACATTGCTACGTACAGTTACGAATAAAATATATCTATCAGAAAAATAGTGATAATTCTATCTGAAAGATATACTAGCCTTTGACGGCCCCCGACCCCGCGGCAGACCAAATAAGCGTTGGCTAGATGTCGTAAAGGCTGACATGAGTGTGAATGGGCTTACAGTAGAAGATGCCCAGGATCGCGCAAAGTGGAGGAAATGTAGCAGGATTGTACTCGTAATTGTAAAATTACGTTTAATTTTTTGGTACTCTCTGCTGAAGCATTAATCATCATCATCATCAGCCTATGTTAGTCCACTGCAGGACGTAGGCCTCTCCTATTAACTATGCGTATAGACGCATTAGGAGGTAAATGCCCATAATCACCACGCTGGGCAAGCGGATTGGCGATCGCAGTAATGTGTCCACTATGATGACGCTGCTGCCCATCATCAATCTTTAATCAAATACAGTCAGTGCCACTTCAATCCCTTAGTCGACTCTTACGACACCCGCAGGAGGAGTTAGGGTGGTGACAAATGTGTTATTTCTGCCGTCATCGTCACCACACGGCCAATATTATATTATACCTATTATAATAATATTATTATTTGTGTGTTTACCACAAATATTTGTTTCTTGGTCATGGTTGTATTCCACTATTATTCTATTATACCTACTAGTTAGTACATAATAATTATTATCGTCCCTTAGTACCTACCTACAACATTAGCCTTAATTTCATTAAGTTTATTCTTTCGTGGGACTAGTCCCACGGTAAGCTAGTGATTAGGGTGGGTCACTGATGTATGTAGAAAAAAAAAGTATTTGTTTTTGACTGGGCACAGTTGTAAATAGTTCCGTAATTAGGTCGACAAAGAGTGTGCAAAATGATTTGGATATCGGAATTAATTTTCTGCCTCCGGATCTAACTTAAAGATTTCATAGAAATTTCAGCACATTTTGTACTGAGCACAGTTGGTATCTATGTTTTTACTTTTTGTTACAACATGAGCTGTGTTTTAGTATTGTGTTTACCTGGAAATAGCTTTTCTATAGTTTCGGAGCCAAAAGAGATGAAAAAAAGTCGAAAATAATAACTTTTTATCAAATGGCACCGTTTTGTAACTGTTTTGAAAATGACCCTACTAGTGATGGCCACTGTACCATCTAGAGAATCTACATATACAACCCCAAAATCCTGTAGCATATGTATGCTACAGGATTTTGGGGCATATTATATCATCCACCACCAAGACATATTATATCATCCAAAAAGATTGCAAAGAAATCTGCATAAATATTTGCGGTTGAGAGTACCGACCGTAAAATTAATAACTACCCACATGTTAATGGGTCGCGCGAATGTACGCGTGTTCAGATGTACCAGCGGCATCGGCACCACAATAAACTGACCATTCCTGTGCCTTATGCCAATTGTAATAAGGCTCACATATAGTCAACTGCGCTTGATGTATACGGAAGACGGGCTGAATTATAGGCCGGGTTCTTTTATTATAACAGTGCGATATCATTAACCGTGGCTGAGTTTATAGGGCGTCCTGCTGATCTGTATTGATTGACTTTTCACCATTTTTATACAGCGATGGCCATTATAGGACGTTATTGTTTATCTGAAACCGTAGGAGCAATGAACAAGTTACAATACTAAATGGTGAAAACTTGGTTAAAACTACTTAGGTAGGCACCATCAAACTATAGTACGGTCAAATCGTATATTAAACTCGCAAAACATGTAGTAAAGCTGCATTTTTGGTATGTTATTTAGACACCATAGGGCAATATAAAACCACATTTTGCAAGCAAAAAAAAGTTGTGCTAGCTGCGTTATACGTGAAAAACTGTGAAATTAACTGTCTATTTTTAGTTTCTGATTTTTATAAAAAAAGCCTTACGTTTTTTGACAATATGTATCAGGTAACGTTTAAAGATGAATGAATTTGTAACAAGATGAGATAACATGCATTACCATAGGTCTTATAGTTTCAGAGATTCGAGACTTCAAATAGTACCCTATTTTGTAAACTAGATAAAATGTTGAGTTTTGCTAACGTTTTTGGTTTAATATCGCCTTACTTAATTATGCTACGAAAAACATGAAATAATTACCTTATAGCGCAATTAATATTCTTTCATTTAAGGGTAAAATCAGGTTAGTAAACTTTGTAATTGAAACTAAAAACGCGTAATTCAAAAGGCAGTAGACCCGCTATGTAAGTTTTTCATACAAATCGCAAGTCGTGTTGCAAAGCTGCAATTTTAGTATATTATATAGGCCCTATAAGGACGTACAAAAATGCTTATTACAAGAAAAACAAAACAGGAATTTCGGCATAGGACGAAAAAAACTGAAAAAATATTGGACTTCTTTTACTTTTTGACGTTTAATTAAAAAACTATTCTCTTTTTGATACTGATTGCTAAAAAACTTAGAAAGAATATTAAATTGGAAAGGATTTGAGCTACCTTGCATTACCCTAAATTACATAGATTTAGAGATACGACATTTCAAAATGTGCCCTTCATTAAGAAAATAAATGCATGTTTGAAGCCTCGTATACCCCCAAACTATAAGACTTACAGTAATTGTTATCGGCTCAATTTGTTCCAAATTTAATGTAGTTATTATCTACAATTACTTTTTTTTTCTTAGCGCGAACGTTTTGCCAATATTTAGTGAATAGCTTTAACGTAACCTAAAATTTGTTTGTTTTGATAAAAGGGCACTTTATGAAATGTCGTATCTCAAAATATATATAACTTACGGTGATACAACGTAGCTCAAATCCTTTCAAATTTAATGTTCTTTCTTAGTTTTATAGCAATCAGTATCAAAAAGAGAATAGATTTTTAGTTAAACGTCAAAAACTAAAAAAAGTGCGAATTTTTTTCTGTTTTTTACGTCCTATGCCCAAATTATTTTTTTGTTTTTCTTCTAATATGCATTTTCGTATATATCTATAAGGCCTTTATAATATACCAAAATTGCAGCTTTGCAACTCGACTTGCGATTTGTATGAAAAACTTAGATAGCGGGCCTCCTGCCTTTGGAATTTCGGGTTTATACTTTCAACTGCAGAGTTCACTGACCTAATTTTACCCTTAAATTAAAGAAAATTAAGTGCGCTTTAAGGTCATTATTGCATGTTTTTTGTAGCATAATTAGGTGAGGCGATATTAAGTCGAAAACGTTAGCAAAACACAAATTTTATCTAGTTTACAAAAAGGGGCACTTTTTAAAGTCTCGAATCTCTGAAACTACAAGACCTACGGTAATGCATGTTAGCTCAACTTGTTGGAAATTTATTAGTCTTTAAATGTTTACTTACATATGATATCAAAAAACGTATGGTTTTTTAAATAAAAATCAGAAACTAAAAAATGGCCGTAAATTTTGCAGTTTTTCACGTACTACCCAGCTAGCACAACTTTTTTTTGCTTGCAAAATATGGTTTTATACTGTCCTATGGTGTCTAAACAACATACCAAAAATGCAGCGATACTACTTGATTTGCGAGTTTAGGGTAAAATTATGTACGATTTGACCGTACTACTAGCCAATTTTGCCTTCATGGGAAACTTTGCCTAAAACTAAATAAAGGATATAAGAAATCTAGCTTTTATTAGTTCGGATATTAAAGTTCAGCCGCTGAAATGTCAATCTTGCGACCTGACACACGGCTTATTTCTCTAAAGTTTGAAACTTTAGAGAAATAAGCCGATTTTTATTTAGTTGTCGTTTTTAAAATTTTCCAAATTTGGACTCGTTTACATTTTTTCTACTCAGAATCACGAGCTCTTTCGATCCTGATAGAAATAAGTGTCACAAAAAAAATCTATTGAGTTAATATTTTTCATAAACTTTCTTCGACCGTAACTCAGTGGAAGACAAAAACTGTATGGAATTCTTGGGACACTTTTTTTGCTAATGAGGATCGAAAGAGCTCGCGATTCTGAGTAGAAAAATATGAAAATATCCAAATTCGGAAAATTTTAAAAAACTACAACAAAATAAAAATCCGCCCAAATGGGTGAATCAACTTTTTTCTGTCTGTTATTGCCATGGTTACGGTCGCCTGAGTCATAATAACAGACAGAAAAAAGTTGATTCACCCAAATATGTAACACGTTACTGCTTAAGCTGAATTCTTAATCTTATTAACAGTGGTAAAGGGCACTAAGATGAAAATCGTTAATATTTATTTTTTAAATATATTAGATGTCATATACCAAAGAAAAGCGACCAAAATCACCTAACGTCTGAGGTGGGGATCGAACCCAATCAAAATATTTAGTTAATAAATAATTTGATTTGTATTTTCACAATACGTTCAATATATTTTTTAGCCTACGATGTGATTAGTGTTTTTGGACACCTTTCTTTTTTTATCTTTCTTTTTAATATTTATGAGATCTATAATTTATTTATAAGTTTTATTAAAACTTTTCTTTTACTTGTCAACATCATTAAACTACACAAGAACCCTTCTCAAAAAAAGACATAAAATATCGCTTACAAACAATAATAATCGACGCCCATTTGTCTCAAAAGCCTTGTTTAACATAATTGCACATCCTCTTAAAGATGCGTTCGATTTTGTACGAAACTTCGCAAAATTACGCTTAAAAAGCGTAATTTAAAAGGCATCCATCATTGCATGTCAGTCCGCCGAAGTATATGTCAACGAGATGACGTCACTGTATATTTTGTAAAATAATTTCCTGTCTCGATATGTTTTTTGGCTTTGTCTCTGTCATTCTAACAAAGGCGTCATTGGAGTGACAAAGACAAATCCTGCACAAGTTTTTGTTTTTCGAATCATAGCTAACATAGCTCGCATAGGTTAGCACCAGACCAGACCCCGTATTTAAAATTTTTGATGCGTGTAAGATAGAATTGGATTACGATTACTAGGTACTGTCGTTTACATTTTTATATATTATGAAATTTTAAATGTTGGTTACAAATTACAACTACTTACAAATATAATGCATAATAATAATTGTAACGATTTGCCTAACTCTGGTATACGAAAAGCGTGAGGCCACCGTATACCATTCTTCAGTAGAAGGTATAAAAAATTTAAACAAATATGGCTCACTTTCCATAGCATTTGACGTCTTTGACACATATCGTGAAACATGTTCGCAGATATTTTTTTACGTTAATAGGTACTAACTTATGCACACAATTTTTACACATTCGTGTAGGTCTACAAATATTTCTCTGTGTACCAAGACAGTATTAGTATCAGTCGTTGGCGTCTAAAAGATTAAGATATTCGCCCGTATTAAATGTACATTCTGTATGTGCCATCTTGTACCTACTTTAGGTGATCTGTGTCCGCAATTATAATTTCTGATACGCTAATAATTCTTCGCCGAAGCGGGATGTAGTGGCGTCGATTAAAGTTGATATATGTCTTGATCTTGTATCTTGAATGTTGGACAATACGGTGAGCGATTATGAAAATTGTTGCCAAGGGTTGCGCAAGCGTTGGTTTTCGGTGAGAAATTCGTTTGCGATCGCGTAGGTTCTACTACGGTGACCTGACATTGAAATTTGCCTTAAGCTCCATGAACATTTACTACTTAGAACTGTCTAACTTTAATATCTTTTGGTTATGAAAAACAAAGGACAAAAACATATACTTTTATTTGAAACGATCGAATGATGACGAATGATGACATTTGTCAAAAGTCAGAATCTTATTAGCGCCATAAATAAAAAAAATACGGGCGAATAATTAATCCAGCTATAATATGTGACCCTACGAGTCGTATAAGATAATCATTTCGTTAAATTTTGTTGTTAATTAGGTGAAATGATTTTCTTCTAAAGTGCAAACCAGCAGCAATGTATGCCGGCCAACTGACATGACACTCGTATGACGTTTAGATACTTATGTCTACTTTAAGTGATATGGCTACCAGAACATTAATTTCCTAAAGAAATTTATGTAAATAGGTTCCCTCGGTCCGATAGTAATCGCCACTAAAATATTCGCCCGTGTCAAATACACACGCTGTATATCGAGCTCTACCTACATTTTCAAATTATTATTTAAAACAATATTTTTGGTTATCCAAATGCGTAACAAGTCGTAATTGTGGTCACTCGCGCTCGCAAAGCGATTACAACAACTCCCTGTTTATAAGTCATCGAAGGAAATTACAAGCTAGGTATATTCGCGTATGAATTTCGGACCATAAAGACTCAGGACGTATTAATCAAGGATTTTAGCCCTCAATTAAAATGGGGATTCTTCGTTTTTTGGCTTTGAGAAGCGAATTTAATAGCGGTAAATACGCACCTAAGTGACAAGGGTATCAATCTCCGGTGTGATAATTATATGATTTGCGAGGATAATTAAAATAATGTAGGGATGCGTACCGTACATTTATTAATGAAACCCCTGTACAGATGCCTTATGATGGTCACGCGTGAGCAGCAGTGTTATTCACTAAGGAAACCGCCTTGCTGTCAGCGCTGTGTCAGCGCTGCGGCAGCGTCGAGCCTAAAAATGGTATTCACTAATGTACTTTAAACGACACTAGTGCTCGGCGACGAACACAGAACTAAGATGACAAAGAATGATCGACAACGATTAAAAGCGTAACCAAAAACGAAACGCAAGTGTGTGCGTAAATTTGTCTATGTGTTGTCAGGAATAGGGTTGCCTATTACAACAAAACAATTATCTATCGATGTTTGACTGTTTTATCAACAACATGGTATTTTTATCTTCGTTTTTTGGCTTAAGTTTTATAGTACAATGTGAATTGAGGGTGTCGAATTACAAATTGCAAACGTGTGTGAACTTATTGTCTGGCGTATCCCTTAAATTTAAAAGAAATAAAAAAAATCGTATATTATCAAAAAAATCTCACAAAACACAGTAACGTCCTTCAAGTTTGTTAAATACACATTCGTATTTAATATCTGGTACTATGACGGTATTGTAATGTAATAGACTGATTAGGTATGTTTATCGAACGAATATCGATATTGGCAGTTCAATACTTAGTCAAGCTCTAGCGTAGCGTGACAATTTATATTTTTACACAAAATATCCTTTAATATTAACTATTGTGATAAATTATTAGCGCACAGTGATAGGACAACTAACAATGAATGCTAGAAAGTGACAACTTACACGATTTATGCTACTGAATCGACAAAATATCGTTTGAAAATAATCACCCGGCAAATCATATTTACCTGTGAAACGAGTGTTTGCCGTCATTTCTTCGGTGGGTAACAGGACAATCGTTTACACTACACGATACTATATTGGTTTAATTATTTGTGTAAATTTACTTCTTACTAGAATTATGTATAAAATCACTTTTAAAAAACAGCCTCCGTCGAGTAGGCTGATACGGCTGATATGTCACTTCAAAAGTGGGTACGCTTTTGGGATTGTTTTCTATCTCTTTTGCACTCGTGTAATAGTCATTTGACTGGTGGCTTCCCGTTCACACGCTTCCTTCCCAACTAGCAAAGAAGTCATTATTATAAATCAAGAGTTATACGACTTTTAGCCATATAAGAGTTTTATAGTCGTTTTTAGTTAACCTGTTAGTCAAATAAACGTTACAAATCTGATTGTTTAGTCGTCCTACCAAATAGTCTAATTACCATGGTAAATAAACGTTTTTGCGACTTAATTATACAACAATCATGTAGAGGTTTTAAAGAAAACGTTTACTTAATGATGTTCAAAGTCGTATAAACGTTTTCGTCTTATAAAGGGTTTTGAAAAAACAGAACCGTCGTAATAAGGTCATTTTTACAACGTCTACATAATTTTATTGTTGTATAAGTGATATCATAAAACCTTATCTCGACAGTTATATAGCGGTATTGAGGGTAACTTCAATATGACAAAAAGATATCTACCTTTTATTCAACAGTTGGTTATATTAACGTCAAACAAAAACTTTGAAAAACCTTTAGTTGTTGCCGAACCCGTTATATTCCTTTTATTGAACTACTATAGGTATTAGGTTTAGTTAGTTAATAACCTTGAAGGTTGCGGTGAGTGGGGATATTTAATTGAGTACACAAGTGATTTACTTAACGGATATTTATTGACTAACTTACAATCTATCAAGTCGCGGGCACAGCCGCTGCCACGCTTGCGTTCCGATCAGTCGCAAAGGCAGCACAGGTTGATATCCAACCTGGTATTATGTGCACCTACACCATTCCCCCTTCCCTTTTATTCGAAAATGATACAATACAAAACAAGGAGGAAATACATTGTAAATAAGTAAAAAAAATGCATGATACTTAAGTACTAAAAATAAAACTATAATGCGAATTAATTTCGCAATCGCAACCTAAATGGAATACTAAGTTTATAAAACATAGGAAAATACACCGTATGCTATTACAATAATGCATAAAATATCTTGCAACATTATACCTACCGCGTGAGGTGTTATTGTATTCGCAGAACGTGGCTAGTGCGCTGCATCGGCAAATCTCACTGGCTTCTTTACAACCCGCCCACTGCGTGTTGTTTTCACAGGTATAATTTTGCAAGAAGTGTCATTGTTATTCGATGTGGAATCATTCTGCCGGTATGTACTAGGTAAACTGTCTACAGTATATTCGTCTGTAGTTTCCATATCGTCATTAATTACATATGCCGGTTTTAATCTATCTATCGATACATTTATTTCTTTATTCTCCACCTGGATAACAAACGTCTTATTTCTCCTACTTACGACTTTATACGGACCGTCATAAGGAGGTTGTAAGGACTTACGTAATAAATCATTCCTCAAAAATACATATTGGCATGTTTTTAAATCATTATGAACAAACAACGAACGTGAATTACTGTGACTTTGTGGTCTTGGCTTTAATTTGTTTACGGAATCCCTAATTTTTTGAAAATACTCCGAAACAGAATCAGTAACCCTGACCTCGTCATAAAATTCACCAGGCAACCTAATTGACTTACCATACACTAACTGCGCTGCGCTCACTCCCGTGTCACTTCTAGGAGCTGCGCGCATACCTAGCAATACCGTGGGTAATTCGTCTGCCCAACAAGTGTTATCACTTAGGCGAGCCTTAAGGGCTGTTTTAAATGTCCTGTTCAGCCTTTCCACAAGACCGTTGCTCTGGGCGTGGTAGGGCGTAGTACGTAGCTTATGAACGCCTAGGTACTTCATTAATTGTTTGAATAAATCGCTTTCAAACTGCCTACCACAATCACTCGTTAAACGCGTAGGGCAACCAAAACGAGTAATCCACCCTTCGTAAACTACCCTAGCTATGGTCTCCGCCGTAATGTCCTGAACCGGATATAACTCGGGCCATCCTGAAAATCTGTCTATCATTGCCACACAATAACGGTAACCTTCGCTGGTCGTGGCTAATGGTCCCGCAATATCAATGTGCACGTGCGCAAAACGATCAGATTCCGCGAATTGCTCTAAGCCTGAAACGGTATGACGTATTACTTTAGCTTTCTGGCACTGTATACACGATCTAGTCCATCTAGCAACATCGGCATTCATTTTCGGCCAAAAAAATCTTTCGGTAACTAAACGTTTCGTAGTCCTAATACCAGGGTGACTTAGATTATGTATATATTGCCATACTTTCTTTCTAAAACTCTCGGGTACATAAGGTCTAATATTCTTTGTTGATACCTCGCAGTAAATCACTTTCTCACAGTCCGGCAAGCTAACTTGCTTATATTGCAGTGTATCATGTGACGCTTGCAAGCTTTCCTGTAAATAGTCGTCACTACTTTGCCTAACTGCCAATTCTGCGTAATCGATGCCCGTGGGACAGTAAATTGCTTCGCACCGGGATAAGGTATCTGCTACTACATTCTGCATACCACTTATGTGTTGTATATCTGTTGTAAATTCACTTATGTATGATAAATAACGAACTCTCCTGGGGCTTTCTTTGTCACTATTTACTTTACTGAAAGCAAACGTTAGAGGTTTGTGATCCGTATGTATACTAAGATTACGACCTTCTAACAAATTTCTGAAATACCTAACAGAGGCATAAATTCCTAACAATTCCCTATCATACGCCGAATACTTCTTTTGCGCATCTGATAGTTTTCGCGAAAAATAGCCTAATGGTTGCCAAATGCCACCTACCTGTTGTTGTAAGACGCCACCTACGCTCGTCTCTGACGCATCTGTCATTAAAGATAACTTGGTGTCAGGAAGTGGATGAGAAAGTGTGACAGCGCTTTTTAAGCTTTCTTTACACTTCTCAAAAGCTTCGTTAGCTTTGTCTGTCCACTGAATGATCGTCTTATCCCGTTTTCTTGCGTTATGCAAGTAAGTATTTAACTCAGCCTGAAAATCGACAGCCTTAGGAATGTGCATGCGATAAAAATTTAACATACCTAAAAATCGTCGCAATTGCTCGATGGTTTTAGGTTTCGGAAAATCGACTATAGCCTGCACTTTATCGTCCAAAGGTCGAATACCGTCCGCTGAGACTTCGTAACCTAGAAATTCGAGCTTAGACTTGCCAAAATCACATTTAGACACATTAATTGTTATGCCATATTGATTAAAACGATCGAAAACCTGTTTCAATTGCTCTTTGTGTTGTTCTTCTGTCTCGCTCGCGATGATTACATCATCTATGTAGGTAAACAAAAAATTTAAATTTCTCAGTACCACAGTATCCATAAAACGCTGGAACGTCTGGGCACTGTTCCTCATCCCAAAACACATCCGGGGAAATTCGAACAACCCAAAGGGCGTTATTATACTGGTTTTCTCTATATCTGCCGGGGCCACCGGTATAAAATGATACGCTCTGTTTAGATCTAGCCGAGAAAATACTTTCTTATTACCAGCCAACAAATATGTAAAATCTTGTAAACGAGGAATTGGGTATCGGTCAGGCTTTGTAATTGCATTAAGCCTTCTATAGTCGCCACACGGACGTAACTCCCCATTTTTCTTGGGTACTACGTGCAAAGGGCTTGCCCAAGGGCTATTCGAAGGTCTACAGATGCCTAGGTCGACCATCAACCTGAATTCCTCTTTCACTTTATTATACCGGTCTGGTGGTAAGGGTCTTGATTTCGCGTATACCGGGGGTCCCGTAGTTTCAATATGGTGAACCACTGAATGTTTCGGGGTGTCCTTGTAACACACCGCTTTCGTCAAATCAGGGTAATTTAACAATAATTCATGCCAAGGATTTCTTAAATCTACAGACTTAATTGACAATTGGGATGCATCCTGTATAACAATAGAACCAATAACATTTAACATAGTAACTTTATCCCACAATTTCCGCGCGTGGAGATCTACTAACAACCTATAATGGCTTAAAAAATCGGCTCCGATTATGGGTTGTTTAACATCAGCTACTATAAAAATCCATTTAAATGCTCTTCTAAGGTTTAAATTAAGGACTAAACTACGCACTCCAAAAGTCTTTATTTCACTGCCGTTGGCGGCATACAACTTATAGTTAGGACTCACCGCAGTAGATGCCGCATGCTTTCGGGATACCGGCAAAACACTAACATGCGAACCCGTATCTATTAAAAAGTTCAAACGGCTATTTAAGTCTGTAACACATAGGCGATTATTTGTTACGTCGATACACATCTCCGCCTTAGACTGTATCGCACTTAGTTTCCCTTCTCCGGCTGGTTCTCCCAGTGGCAAGGTTTGATGCATTTCGCGGCCTTAGTTCCGTACCGGAAATGGTAAAAGCATAACCATCCCGGTTTACGTCCAATTTTGCTTGTTTTTCTCTCCCTTGACCTTGACGGCTGCCTCCTCGGTGTAGCGCTCCTCTGCGGACGTCTTGACCTCCGTAGCTCTGCGACCTCCACCGTAAGCCGATTTAATTTCGCCGTTAAGTCATCCGGCGTGCGTTGTCTATTCGGGGATATCTCCGCGACTTCCATCGGTCGCGTCGCCTCCATGACCTTGTCCGCGATGCTAGCCAACTTCTCCATGTCCGTGACCTCGGATGCAGCTAGAACTGCCTGCACCGCTGATGGAAGATGGCCGTTCCACATAATAACCAACGTCTGGTCCAAAATCTTCCCTCGCGCAAGGTCACGCATGTTTCTGAGGAGTTGGGACGGCTTTTGAGTGCCTAACTCCATCTCTCCCAGTAATTTCTGAGTCTGGCGGGTATCTGACTCCTCATATATCTTGAGCAGTCTGTCTTTCAACGTCCCATATTTGTTTTCTGCCGGCGGTGATAGTAATAAATCGCTCACCTGCTTAATGGCATTTTTACTCAGCTTGGTTACCACTAAATTTTGCTTGGCCGCATCTCCCAGGCGCTGATTTTCCACCGCCGCTTCGAACTGCAAAAACCAAAGTTTTGGCATGTCCGTCCAAAACTCCGGAATTCTCGAAGAAATTGTAATGCTGGCCAATGCTGACGTATTCTCTGTCAAGCTCCCATCGTGTGAGGGTCCTGGTACCGGCGCCGTGCTGACCGTCGTACTAGTTTGTGGATTCGCTATTCCCGATGCCATAGTCACCGGAAACGCCGCTTGTCCAACCTGTACATAGCCTTGTGGTATAGGCTTCGCTCCGTTAGGCATTGTTCAAAATATTCCAAAAAACCTTCACTAATGTTCACTCACTAAAAGCCTTCCTCACTCACTAATGTTCTCGGGGTCACCAGTTATAGGTATTAGGTTTAGTTAGTTAATAACCTTGAAGGTTGCGGTGAGTGGGGATATTTAATTGAGTACACAAGTGATTTACTTAACGGATATTTATTGACTAACTTACAATCTATCAAGTCGCGGGCACAGCCGCTGCCACGCTTGCGTTCCGATCAGTCGCAAAGGCAGCACAGGTTGATATCCAACCTGGTATTATGTGCACCTACAACTACCTTTATGTTTTTAAATTGATTTTAAGTTACGGTTATAAAACATCATGCAATTTAAAGTCGATTTGAAATTAATATTATAAAACATCAGTCGCCATTTCGTGAGCATCACAGTACTATTTCAAAGAAAAAAACCATGGACGTTACATCGTGGAAACGGTACAAACGAAGTGGCGGACTAGTAATGGCGGCTTAGTAATGGCGGACAATTTGTAGTCGTTATAAAAACCTTTACTTAAGATAAAGTTATATTGTAGTCGTATAAGTATAAATCCATGACTTGTTCCAAAATGGCTAACCTTAACTATAATAAAATATGAAGAAATATTGTTATAAATTATAATTATTTCGAATACATTAAGAGCGCGACAGCAAAAAACTGTATATCATCATAAACTTTAACAGTAAAGTGACCTTCCCATACGAATTCAGCTCACGCCAAATGTGCAAACGCTCAATATATAGAACAATAATTTCTATTACAAAACTTATAAAATTACCTTGTATTATTTTTCCGTACACTTTTTGTCACACACACCAAGTTTTGCGCGTATCTAAAATAAATGTCAGGAGCAGTTTTATAAATAAAACTTAAAAATGTTTAGGTAACTTAAAAGTCCGATAAGCAATGAGTAAGGATTACAATAAACCTTCTATAAAACAAAATGGTCAGTTATAAAACATTTATTTGATATTTAGGTCACGTAAAGGTTTTTGTTGTACTCTTTATACAACGTTTTGGTCATTCCTTAATCGTTACAATACCTTTAATAAACGATTTAAGTCGCCATGCAAACCTTTATTTAACTTTTATCTCACCAATAAGTCTTATAATTTGCGCCACTTTCGCCTTTTATAACCGTTTACCTTACGTTTATATGACCAACCAAATAGGACTACAAGTTATATGCAAAACGTTGTCTCAACTTCTATATGACTATATTTTGCTAGTTGGGTTTCTCTATTAAGCGCTAGCGCGGATTCTAACTTTATGGCGACGAATGCGGCGTGAGCAGGAACTACACTGCGTCGAGAGTTTGACGTTTAATGTACGAACTTCGTATTCTCTAACGAAAAACAGGGACGAACTCGCCCACAACCTCGCTCACAGCCTCGATTCCTAATGTCAAATAAAACAGCTAGGATTTTAGACAAGGCTGTCTCGACGTCAAGCTCGTTGACGAACGCAGCGTCGAATGTGTGAATAAGAGAATAGCATAGCTGTTATGTTTGTTGTGATATTCGTCACTTTCGCACTTGCATACTTGTTAAGGTGGCTTAAGACCAAACGAGCATTCTCTTTGATTTGATTGATGACGGGCAGCATGCTCTTTTGGTCTGCATGCACCTTTAGTGGACACATTACTGCATTAGCCAATCCGCTTGCTCAGCGTGGTGATTATGGGCATTCACCTCCTAGTGCGTCTATACGCATAGTTAGTAGGAGAGGCCTACGTCCAGCAGTGGACTGAGATAGGCTGATAATGTGAGTATTCGCTCATCCTGCCTCCGGGTGGATTTCATCAAGAAAATTTTCACCATACAAAATTTTATTTTTTTTCTTTTATTAATTAAATGCATAAATATGTATCTAGAATTGTTAAGTTATATTTATTAGAGTATCTTGTTATGATTCCACACTAATTTGATGCATAATTTCGAAATTATAGGCATCAAAAATATTTTACACGAGATGGTGATGACGACCATGCCATGGTTATGATTTTTTAATGGATGGCGATGATACTATGTGTATGGTAATGACGATTTACTATATCATAAGATTCATAAGGGTATTAAATCAAACAATTTTCAGTCAAATCAACAATGTATTTTCAAAGCGCCTTTGAATGTTTGTAGTTAGTTTATTCCAAACTTCCAAGCGAGTTTAGTTCCTGTCTCCTTACATTCCTGTAGCAAAGAAGATTTTGTCGCTGGCTTCTTTAGCGTTTTCACTGCTGCCTGACTATCCGTGTATATGACCACGGCTCTCGTCTGCTGCACTTGCTCCTTTATGAGCCTTACGCACCGTAGTATGGCACAAACTTCTGCCTGAAACACACTCGTATACCTACCAAGTGGGACAGATACCTTTTCCCCCAATTTCGGGATAACTATATAGTAGGTATGCCTGCTCCAGCTAGACCTGTGGAGCTTCTTATCGAACCGTCAGTGAAGCATATCAACGTCGGATGTGCGACGTTTACCTTCCAGTTGTCCCTCTCCCCAATATGTACTCTATATTTCTTATCGAATATCTTCTTCCTTTTTATGAGGTCATTGTGAGTTACCATCATTTCCATTTTAGACAGTACCCTATCTTGTATTAGTTCGTGTCGCTTGTGTACGCAACTTCCTCTCCATTCCTTGTATGCCTTCATTCGGTACCACTGTTCCACGGCCCTCTTTTCCGCTTCTATATGTAGCGCCTTTATACCTAGTATTACCTCTAAGGCGTGTGTCGGGTTGTCGGGTTGCCTCTGCACCTTTGCTAGGTACCTCTGATATTTCTTAATATGTGCTCTGTGCCACCAGACCACCGCTCCATATAGTACTCGGGAAGTATTATCGCCTTGGAGATCCACTCCAATATCCTCGACTTGAACCCCCATTTCCTTCACACCGCTCTTTTGTATTGATACAGTGTTCTTATGGCTTTCGCCGTTTGTTCTTTTACATGAGTTTTGTACCTGAGCGTGCTACCCAGAGTCACCCCCAGATACTTTTGCTCGTTTACCAACTCCAGCTCCTTGTCATGTACCCTTATGGGCCTCATCTCTTCTGTCTTCCTTTTGTTAGTGAATAACACGAGCTTCATTTTTGATGGATTTAAATCCAGTCTCTCTCTCTGCACCATTCCAGCACTTTTTGGATACTACTGGCCATTATGTCCCTTATGGTGCTTAGTACCGGTCCACGTTCGACTATATAGCACTCCGTCATCGGAGTAAGCTTGCATATATAGGCCCCCCTTATTTTCTTCACTAATGAGTACAAGTCCACCCTGTGGGAAACCTCTTTTAGGACTAATTGATTTTTTATATTCCGCCCAGTGTCGCCTTTATAGATCTACACTTGAGCAATTTCCCTATCCATAGCGCTATTTTCTTGTTGACTCCTTCCCTTCTCAGACTTTTCTCTACCGCTGAACATTTAATGGCACTTGCTACTACAAGAAAAACCAAAAATTATGGACCAATTTACAAAAATTGTCAACTCCATACATACAGGATCATAACCATCCATTGCTTCAGTACCGGTGTTGACACGCTCGGTGTTGACGATTTCACACAAAATCCTAGATTATTTTAGAACACTAATACTTAAAGCAACGTCAACGCCTCACTAGTAAGTTCCTTTAAGGTTACGTATTCCCAAGTAATTAGTTTAAATATTATTCAATTACTTACTGTAAACCACTCGTGGATGGTTATGACGCCACAGCGTGTTAATCACTTATTGCAGTCACTTTTTTATGATTTTTTTTTAGTTTGAGCCCGCAAAGACAAACGTGTACTCGGTTCCGCTGTTTCACCTGAATTGAGGAGGCGGGCGTGGGTACACCCGGTATATTTGTACAAAACTACCTCAACTTTGACAGTGCGCTTACGGTGTTGATGAATTTTTGGTGTTAAACTTTTAAATATTTTAAATAGTACTTACGCGATGAAGGATTTTTATCATATTTTTTTGAACGTTTAACAACAATATTTAAAAACAATTACTGAAGTAAAATTCGCAATCGTACGTTTGATTTGCGATAATTTTCAGTACAAATATGGAGGTTCTGATTTTTTTGTTAGATGGTGATGACTTTTGACATATAAAACATTTTATTAAAATGAAACTATTTAGATTTCGATTATTTTGATCAAAGGGCCTTAAAGATAAAACTACTGAATAACGAAAAGAATAAAAATCAAAGTAAAAAACCTAAAATATATTTTTTTAAACACCGAAACGCAACTTTTTTCCGAGTTTTGAAATCCACCCCTCCACTCTACGAAATTCGTTCGCTACACAAAACGCGATTCGTCGAAACTCGTTGATTTCGTAGAGTGGGGGATAGAATGAGCGAATGCTCGTTTGGGCTAAATGCACTTTTAGAACCTAATGGCAAGAGCGACAAACGATACGGGACCATCATAAGCCTACAGGGTGGTCAAAAAATACGTGGCATAAGTGCTTTCCCGCTGCCAGTGAAGTATTGGGAAGCAGAATAACCCTCTAAGGGGATTATTTAAAATAAGTTAAGGGTCCACGGAAAAAAACATGTCGAGTCCTTGCGAAAATCAGGGCAAATTTGCACCTTGCTCCGTTAAATGTAAGGTTGTTTTTTCTGAAATTTAAAATGACTAGACATGTTTTTTCCGTGGACCCTTCAAGTACAACATTAGTAGTATTTGTAAGTAGTGAAAGCACATAGTAGATACGTAATTTCAATAAAAATACGACCCTTCTGAAATTTCCGAAAATCTCCTAGGGAATATCTCTCCTATTCTAAGTGCTATTAAAACCTCACAGGTAATGGGAATGCACTGATTTTTTAGCCACCTTGTATGCTCGTTTTTATTTTAACCATATAAAGTAAATACATAACTTGACAGGGCTTGTTAAATTTTATGAGTTATTGTTAATTTAACCAATATTTACAGTAAAATTATAAAATTCCATAAACGTAATTACACTAAAGAGAATCAGCAATACTTATCACCCGACACATACTCGTATCTGATCAACAGCTCTGGTGTTCCATTTAAATTTCATTATTTACTTTAACCAAATTACATTTTAATTAAATTTGCCCCATTAAAAAGGTTCTGAAATGAACTCTCATAATCTTAAGTACATCAGCAATAAACGATAAATCTGAAAGCGTATAATTTTAACACAAAGTGTAGTCGTTTACAGCACAATATTACTTCACATCATCAGCCTAACTCAGTTCACTGCTGGACATATTCCTTTCTTATACGGATGAACGCATTAGGAGATGGCTGGGCAAGCGAATTGGCAATCGCAGCAGTGTGTCCACTATGTTGACACTGCTGCCCATCATCAATCTTCTATCCGAATGGTCACTATGGTCAGTGATACTTCAATCCCTTAGTCGACTCTTACGACACCCACGATACTCACCGGCTTGCTGGAAGAGTTGGGGTGGTGATAAATTTATTCTAATTACCGTCACCACACCGCCTAAGATATTATTTACAAGAATTACAGGTAAAAAACCGACCAAAAGCATGTCGGGCCTTGCTTAGTGTAGATCCGTAAAGTCAAACGAATCTTTATTCAAGTAAGCTTATTAATAAGCATTCTCGAATCGTCTGACACGATATCAACCGAAAAAAAAATCTACCGGTTCTAACCCTTTTTCACTGTCCTAAGAATCAGTTAAGGTGCATTCAGACCAAACGAGCATTCGCTATTCTAGCCCCCTACTCTACGAAATTCGATCGTTACAGAAAACGTAATACGTTGATTTCGTAAAGTGGGGGATAGAATAGCGAATGCTCGTTTGGTCTGAATGAACTTTTCAAAAACGGCTGTATATTTTATTCTACTGTATTGTCGTCATGATTAATATGTATACCTGTACCAAATTGTAGATTTCTAGTACTAACGGCCACTTAGCTATGCTGCGGACAGACAGACGGAGAGACGGACATGGTGAAACTATAAGGGTTCCTTGTTTACTACGGAACCCTAAAAACTGTAGCTCTGCTTTAATTACCTATATTTCTCTTGTGGTTGCAACATTGGCAACGAGTCAATAACACAAGCAATGACGGAAATGCTAATGGGATTAAGAAGGCTAGACTACTAGGTATGTAGCTGTAGATAATAATTGTAAGTTCCTTATTACTATAACCTCGTAAGGCACTACGTCCTATTTTTAGGACAGCAAAATTTACTCATTAACGGCATGGGACAATGGGTTATTATTTCACTTGTCTTAAAAATAGAATGGGCCTTACGAGGATAATACAGGGCGTCGCAAAATTACGGAACATGAAGGGAAAGTATCTTACATACCTATCGTACATTTTACTGAATTAAGACTTTTTTTTAATTCTGTTTTGAATTCTGCATTCACGTATTTTCTAAAAAATAACACCTCATCTAGGAATCGAACCCATTCAAATATGAATAAATTAAACACCTCATGTTTTATGCTGCCAATCAAGACCATGCACCTAAAGAAATAATTCTTCGAAAGAACATAGTACACCCGGTATATCCTTGGCCTGAGTTCTCACTATAAAGTGATCAAGGTAGTGGTACACGAAAACACATTGCGTAGCCAAATTGCCAATCACTACCGTATGATAGTTTTCTCTATCTGTTACTCTTTCTTATTAATTAACGCGATAATGCCGTGTGGTGACGGCAGTAGGTAAGAATACATTTGTCACCACCCCAACTCCTCCTGCGGGTGTCGTAAGAGTCGACTAAGGGATTGAAGCGTCACTGACTGTTATTTGATGAAAGATTGATGATGGGCAGCAGCGACATCATAGTGGACACATTACTGCGATCGCCAATCCGCTTGCCCAGCGTGGCGATTATGGGTATTTACCTCCTAATGCGTCTATATACGCATAGTAAATAGGAGAGGCCTACGTCCAGCAGTGGACTATCATAGGCTGATGATGATGATGATGAACGCGTTAGCCATTGGGATATTGGCTACGCACCCTACAGGCCTAGCCAAGATACCATTTTGCAATCGTAGCGATAAGTAATAAATGTATGAGAGATTCAAACGTCTCGTGACCATTTCTATACATTATTATGGTCACGTGACTTATCGCTTATCGTATACGATTGCAGAATGGCATCTTCGCTAGGTCTGCTGTACTGCCTACTGAGACTACAGTACCTACCTAATTCTAATTACCTCGACGCATAAGGCTTGTTCACGAAATAAAGTAATTTGCATGGCAGTATTGGCAGTGCAAAATTTGCATGGATGTTACTAGTAGAAAGAAGGGCTCTTTGCCGTTCTTATCCGATGCTGTGGTAGCTATTTATATCAATTTCTCCATAATTATGGACTTTGATTTAAACTTCTGGATTTTAGTAGTGTTTCTTCTTATTTTACCATTTTGGGTCATTTAGTTTCCCATTGGGTTCTAACTAAATTACAATATCGATCTCGTGTCTAAATTTTTTTATTCACGATTTCAAGTCAAACATTGTTGAAATATTCTCGGAATCTTCTCTTTTTGCATTAGGCATTATCTGAAGTTATTTTGATTTTGACGACTTTTACACACAAGCTTTATGTAATGTGACTTTAAGTACCTATACATATATTATTTTCAACGATCAAGGTTTGCATGTTTGTGGCCACATCCCGATCATCTTTACATTGACATTTCCATATTTTTTACGGTACAACGGACAGTGACAGACTTTAATACAGAATGGAACCGACACATATCAGGTACCATTTCCAATTATCGCTACCTGAGACATCCTCATTGCTTTCTGATTTAATTCATACCCATGTCGACCGCTGTTCTTTACTTCAATTTCATATGAATGAAAGGAAAACAAACTTGTTTCATACCACTCTGTCACGCTTTTAGTTGCTATCTCGTCTCAGTAAGAAAAAAAATACGGTGCACTTGTATTTCTTTTTCACGCTAGATTTTAATCCATACATCAGATATTGAAAACAAAACATCATCTCTTACAAAAATCACCACTGCGTCACGTTTTTTAGGGACATAAATTAAGACAACGAAATAGTTATTTGTTATACAAGGGTGCAAAGTTGTATTATACCCGCGAGTATGAAATTGAAACACGAGCAAGCGAAAAGATTCTATAGTTGAACCACGAGCGAAGCGAGTGGTTCTAAAATAGAATCCTGAGCGCAGCGAGTGTTTTAACATACGAGAAGTAAAATACATTTGCACCCGTGTGTAACACAAAACTTTTCCCCTCACTATAGCGAGGAAACTCAAAAAAGGTAATTATTTGTTCACATTACAATCATCATCGGGTTAGTGATAATAATTTTCCAAATGCATCACGTATTTAATGCAAGATTTTGTCGCAGTAAACTTACCACGAAAAAGTAAACGCAGCACGATTTTAACACATTCCTGTAGCTGCACACCAACGCCAATGCATTATTAAATCATTCTCATTCATTATTTTTACAAAATTATAACAGACACCCTGAAAGTTGTTTAGTTTACTATTTTTATGCGTGTTCGAGTCGGTAAACAAAGATTATAACCTATAATATTCTTTGACAATGTTGACGTTGACATTTTCTGCGTTTTGTGATTGCATCTAGTCATCTCATCATCATTCACTAAAACAATTGTTACTTATGGAATTTTAGGATTTATATGTTAAAATCATCATATTATATAAAGCTTTATATTTTACACTAAATTCTCAAACAAATTATTTAATTATCATTAATATGGAACAATTTCCATGAGCATTTTACGTTTTGTTATTCCAAAACCAAGGTCATTACTTTACCACACAAGTGAATAATATGCGTTTTTACACGTTCGTATTAAAGGATAAACGAGCACTTTACGAGCTAGTGAGGGGAAAAGATTTTTGACTCGACTACCATGATCTCACTTTGACAGTTATTCTATGGAACTGACACATTGCGATTCAATTTAGGTCCTAAACTGAATCGCATTAGTACATCATGGTAGCCCCCCAAAATGGATTATATTACGTATATTAATCCTGTAAAGTGAAAAACGTAGGGATGTAATAGTTAAATTTAATTAATATACGCGATATAATCCATTTAAATAGTTTTATTTTATGAATAACTATCGCGGTAACCGAAGAAGATATTATGTGAGGAATCATTTTGTTTTATAATAACTGTGCGGTTTGTAAATAAAATTGTAAATGAGACCCATTTTTATGCAATTAACAACGCTCTTAATAGTGACGTTAATAATGAATTGAATTAGTCGTATTATTTCGATTTACACATTTATTTTTTCGAATAGACCAATAACATTACTCACCAATTTGTGCTCTCCCTGGGTGTCAAATTGGACGAGATAGTGGAGGCACCCTTTCCAGCCCCGTCACACAAATTAAAAAAAATACTAATTTCTGTAATTACTATCTAACAAAAATTATCTTCGGCTTAATACCAACGCGCTTTTTTAAAATTTCTTCAAAATATTACATTACGAATATTTTAACCCTTCATTGGCAAATAAAAAAAAATGCATTCTAGCCTCCTCGCCATTGCGTAGAGCAGAAAATTCTGTCTTTAAAAAAATACAAAAAGTGGATCGAAGACTATGTTCATTGCCAAACTCAGGGTTAAGAATTAAATACTTCACAAATACAGTTAAGTTGACAAACTATGTATATACACTGGACGAAACATTTCTATTTTGGCAATTTGACATATTTTCCAACCAAAAATTCCTATAATGGTATTTATGGTATATACTCGTCCCGCCCCGCAGATTGCCATTTATTCCACCTCCAAATTACCTTAATTACAAATTAAGCACAATCGCACTCAGCCTGCCTTGATAAAGATATCAGATTGAAATAAATTAACAGTTGTTAATGATTCGCACATGTAATTGGTTTTAAACGAGAAGGTATTGCAGTGTTGGATGAAATTTAAGACAATGCGTTAAATTCTCATCGGCATTCTGACCGTATCATGTACCGGTACCGTCGTACCGTGATGAGGAATATAAAAATATTAAAACCTCTAGGTAATATCGATTTCATCGGAGGTACTATGTTCAAAGGTTCACTTGATAATGTAGATACATTATATTTACAAGGTATCGTGCTCTTTAATATACATTTAGTAACGACCATATTTTATACAAGTTCCTTTTCATTTTAGTCCAGCTTTGGTAAGGTTCTTAAAAAAATACAACTCAATGTTTTTTTTTCATTAAATCGTTTTGATTAAAATAATAGAGTGTATTCAATGTTTATATTTAAAATATGAAAGAAGACCAAAATCCATCATTAAAAAAAGTGAGATTAATAAATTCAATCAAACATTGTACCAAACCTATCTCTAAAAAACGGAAGTTATCAATTTTTTTTAATAAGAACATATATTTTACAAGTCACAAACAATACCAAAAGTACTAGTCAAATAACCCGCCCCGTGTCATCACTGGCGCAAATTAAGTGCTCATCACGCTCGCGGCAAAAAATATCAATAAAATAGTACATTGTGCATCAAGGAAGGTACGTACGGAATTACTAACGTTAGAACCCCGACGCCGTACTCGAGTTAGTATTCCGTTTACCGACCGTGATGCATATAATGTTTTCATCACACTTGCCGGCAAAAAAATAAGTTTTAAGACATAATATTATTAAATGACGTACTGACATATCTATTACTCCCTAGGGAATTTCACTTTTCTATTACTCCCGCTATACACGCAAGCAATGGCGCGCTTAGACATCAAGTGTGATGAAAAAATATAAATATTTCTATAATATTAATCTTTCCAGAAAACTTCCTTAAAGAGAAGCGTGTATTGAAACAAACGTGCCAAATTCAACCTTTAAATAATGCAATAAAACTTTATGGTTTCACTTAACGTGTATAGGTATTATCTCTGTCTCAAAAGGGTCCGATTAATGCCTTTGCAAATCTCCTGATATTGGTATCGCGGGCAATGAGAGGTCTCTTAAATCACTCCCAACAATGAGTGTCGTGTTAACAAGAAGACCAGTTGTTAAGAGAGTGCTTAACTTTTATTGAGTCACTAACAAACTGGCGTGTACAACAACCCATTACCAGCCCTTTTGTGGTCGACATTAACAATTGAGCATAATACATGAGTTTCTTATACTTTTTACAAGCTTTTATATTTAAATAATTCAAAGCAGGATATAAAAAAAATTGTGTTCCGATTAATGGATCTTCGGTATCGTAAGTACACACTCGGTCAATGAATACCTACGGGTTAGGTGGTTTTTTTTTTTCATAGAAAATAATGCAACATGCAGATTTCAAAAAAAAAAAATATTTGTATTGTAGGTAAAATCAAATTTTAAATTAGGTTATATTGGAATTTCCCTAAATTTATAAATGAATCCATAAAAACTTTAAAATTGTAGTTAGGTCTGTTTGTAGAGACAAAAATGTAGACCGTTTAAGAAAACCACATAAAATGTATGGTAATACGAGTTCGTTAATCATGAGTTGCTATTTTTATATCTACGGAGTCATCTGACGATAAAATTCCGTGTTTTTCGGATTGGGTGCAAACTTCAGGGAAATTCAAATACAATCTGATGTTAAAAACGGTTCCACTTGTATTATAAATATTTATTTTAAATATTTGTAATCAGCATGTTTCCAGTATTTTCTATGAAAAAATCCACCTGACCCGTATTCATTGACCGCGAGTATATTTTGATTAGGAAACTTGGGCAAAAAAATTTTTTTTTTAGTTTTTTTTTCGCATAGATCTGGTTATATAGATAGACCAGGGCAGCTCTGCACACGAATTGGAAAAAAAAGCTGTTTTTATCAGACAGTTTTAACTTTTAAACGGATTACTTACAACTGTTTCACTCCTTGCAACAAATTGGTAGTAAAGGAAATACCGTCAAAAGGCGTGTTCCTGAACTCGAAAATGACTTTGTACAATTATCCATAGTAATCTATACTTACCACGATACGCACTAATGGGACCTTTATTTTATTATGTTTGGAATCTGCCTCGAAAAGGTATTAAATATTGCCAAAATACCGTGACAAATGTCGCCACCGAAAAACTTTATCCTTAAGAATCTGCAATATTTGCGCTATCCGACAATAAATCGTTGCGATTTATTAGTCGCATCTGAAATGGATAGGGGCGGATCGAGATGCCTCGATTGCCACTGAATGTCAAGGATTCCGAGCATTTTTGCCATTTTTGTACACAATTAAATAACGGCCCAATTAAGCATGTAGCAATTTAGAACGATACGATTGATGATGTACACATTGGTCCGTTTACAAGTTTGCGATCTTTAATGAGCTTGACAAGTTACTTGATGGTGAGAAATGGTTTTAAATATACTACGTCGATATTGAAACTTCCTCTTTAAATTTTGCTAGCTGTTAAAATTTTGAAGTTTTCAAAAATTAGCTAGATGGAAGTAGAAAATTTTTCACGATTTTTTTGTATTTTGGTTTAATAGATTTTTATTTGTGACAATTATGATGGAATAAATAATAAAAACAAACTACATTTAAAATTATGTCGTAAAAAAGAGAAACAATATTCCTAATCAACTGTTGAATTACTTATGGCCTTATTTTTTGTTATAGGTCTTCTGTACAAGTAGGTGTAAAAACAGTAAAATTAATATTTTATAAATTGTTAATTAGGTATGTACACTACAATATTCTTAAAGCTGATCATGAATCAATGGGTCGTAATTACTTTTAAGCCTTGACTATATAAAATGTAACTGATAAAAATCTGAAGCTCATTCAAACGGACAAGAAACAAGAGCTTCCGACATCGCCAGAAGCGACTAAATGCCACCAGTACGCCCATCTGCTGCGTACACGCATCGACAGTTCCCATCTTCCTCGCATAGGGCTTCCCGTTCGAATATTCGGTCCATTTTAGTATTCGAATAATATGGCATTCGAAATATTTTTTTACCACCTAAATAATTACAATTTAGACACTTTACAACAACTATTAATAATATTTTCTTCGGATACCGCGAGGATTACACATGAAATAAAACTATGAAAACGGATAAACCATCGCACCCACGAACCCTGTAAAGTGTTCGAAACGTCGGAATAAAGTTAAAATTAGTTAATATACGCGAGTTTATCCGTTTTCATAGTTTTATTTAACTATTAATAAGTTTTAATACGAATTCTGCAACAATGCTATTAAGGTACGTTCAAACCAAAAGAGCATTCGCTGTTCTATCCCCCGTTCTACGAAATCAACCAATGAATCGAATCGAATTTCGTAGAGTGGGGGGTTAGAATAGCGAATGCTCTTTTGGTTTGAATGCACCTTTACGGATATTATGATTTATTTACGAATTTTCATGAAATTGTCGTATATCCTAGTAAAACAAGGTTCTAAATTAATCGAGTTAGGATTTATCTACAATGAATGACGTACGGTTTTACATGCAAATTCAACTTTTAATGATGTTTTTTAAACTATTCGAATATGTATCATAAAGTAAAAAACCGAATATACGAATACCTGAAACTTTAGAACATTAGCAAGCCCTACTCACATTTTAATGTCTGTATCATTTAAATTTGAAAATGTTACTTGATCAATCTATCGTAGGGATCTTAAGTCATTTCGGCATTAGTGATCGGATGATCTCTCGTGATCGATATATCGCAACCTTTTGCGTGTGCACAAGGTCGGTGAAAGGGACGAGTCGAGGTGTGCTCTATTTTGGGACGTGTCATAAAAAACCCTGAAAAAGTATGTACTTAGTTGATATAACGTACCTATTTGTCTTCTTAGCAATAATGCTTTGGCTACAAAGAAATAGGTTTTATTTTCTTTAATGGAAATTCGTGAATTTCGGGGATTTGTCTCTCTCACTCTAATGACGCCTTCGTTTGAGTGTAAGGGAAAAATCCTCGAAATTCACGATTTTCGATTTTCGCGGGAGTAGGCCTGTGCAAACTTGCGATTTGCGAGTGAGTTTTGTATGGAGGTGAAATCGCCGCGATTTCGCTGGGTGCAATTTTTGTATAGACATCGTCACATCGCTTTCAAATCACCAAAGTGAACATTCTATTCATCGCTAGTGTAAACAGGCCCTAAATAAAGGGTGTCCCAAAAATAACGCAAGATTTGAAATCGAAGGAAAATACTTATTTCTTGTTTGATTTTTTTATTTCTTGATTTGATCATAAAGTCCAAAGAATAGGGTTTAGTATGGTAAAGCACGCTGAGAAATTACTTCTAAGGCTTTGCTGTGACATAACACTCTTTTGTTCAAATGTTCTATGAAATTTGCATAGATATGGCTGCATTTCGTTGCTGCAGTGTGGAATCACCTCCTCCAAACCATGAGTGACCGAGATCTTACTTATAAAAAACTTTGACTATAAAGACCCCATAGAAACAAATCAATGGGATTCACTGAAATGATGGGAAAACTGCCAGAAAACGGAGCCAAAAGAGTTTTTCGTCTAGGTCAACAGGGCTGCAGGGTGATTTGCTATTATAATACTTAAACCTACTCTGTGTACTGTATATGTTAGGGAATAAAATAGAACTTCGTCAAAAAAAAGTGTGCATTTTCATTAAATTTAAATTTTGCATTATTTTTGGGACACCCTTTATTATATTTTAAGCTTACAATAGAGTAAGTTGTCTTAAAAATATGTTGTATATCTATATTATCTATAAGCCGTCATGTTCTAACAGAACTAGTTCTCCAGCCTTGGCATTTATTAAAACGTGGGTCCAATTATTAAAAATGCTACTATGTTAGATTTATTTATTGTTATTGTGTTCATTGTGATAATACAATATTATTTGAATATAGGTACCTGAATTGTACACATACATACACTTATCATTACGTGTAGGTATGTAAAAAGCAAGGATTTTGCAATAGTTAGGTTACTTCAATAAAAAACAAATACCATGAAGAAGAATGAAAACTATATATCGAGTGGCCGAGTGGTATAGGCATTATCCGTCAAAGCTCTACGTGGATTCGGTGGACGTTGGTAAACTAGGTCTTTATCGTTAAGGGAGACTAATTATCAACTATGCGATACTACAATTAATATTTTATTTATTTATTTAAACTGCTTGTCACTTCCTTGGGCCTTGGCGTAACAGCGTTGCGATTCGGCTTTTTTGCGAATTGCAACATTATGCTTAATCAAAGCCTTTTCTTTAGTACCTATCGCACACATTGCTGGACACGGTTATGTTGATAATTTTCTCTGATTGAGTAAAACTAAGGTTTTACTCCATCAGAGAAAAGCTTTTGGCGAGACTGATGTACAGCTATATTATTTTTAAGTTTTGTGTTATTGTAGTTTTCTGATTGTTGAGTCCTGCGTATGTGAGCTTTAGTGAATAAATTACTTTTTCTTTCTTTCTTTTTCTTTCCTTTCTATTTAACCCTTAAATTGGATTTTAAGACAGAATTTTGTGCTCTACACAACGGCGAGGAGGCTGGAACGCACGATTTTTTTTAATTTGCCAATTTAAGGGTTAATTACATTTCAATTAAATTTAAGCATGCTGTGTTTTTATAATTGGTAGGTATGTTTTACTATATGAAGTATATGAACCTATATTGAGTTAATTGTAAGTCTTAACTTCTTAAAAATCGTCTTAACTTCTTTAATCCAGACGTATTTTGCAAAAAAAAAGTCGTTACTTTTCAGTGTAACTTACGAAAACTTATTTAGGAGGATCTTTACTAATTACCAGTGATCGGTTTTTTGGATTCACCCTCGCGGGATTTCGCGTATAAAAAATGACGGGTGTGGCTATAAAAAAATGAATACGTGTTCATATTGTAATATAATAATATTACAATACATTATAATAATATTACAATATGAATTATTATATATATTGTAATATTATTAATATAATAATATTACAATATGAACAGTAACATGGAAAATTGCATGGAAATACGGATCAATAATCAAAGTTTATTTTTTAAGTTACTATAGGAGACCCGCCGGGTGAATCCAAAAAACCGATCACTGCTAATTACCTACTCCAGTTGTTTGAGTCAAAAAACTTCTCGAGCAGAATGCAACCTTTACGAGTGCCATAAATACACGATCACGACTTTTTGCCACTTCAGCAGACCTGTACCGACAACTGACGTCGTTCTAAAGGTTGAGAACTATTAATGAAACAGATATGTAGCGGGATCATCGACATAAGTTGTTTACTGTCGGCTTCGCTTCATATCCAGAATGTAACTTACAAGATTTTATGAATGTGAGAAATTAAAGAACCACCTAAAGGCTGTCCCAGAAGTAAAGAGACAAATTTCAAATTTTGAACTACCTATTTGAAAATATTTTTATTTTTTTAAGAAAAATTACTGTCATGGCCACCGCATGCCTCAAATCTGTAAAATTTAGCGGGAAATACGATTGTATTATTGAAATTTTAACAATGAAAGGAGCTGATCACGAGGTATTTGCTGAAGAGTTGTTCAGAATTATGAATGTTATGGAAAACCGGACACGAAATGTAATTTTTCTTCAGAGGGAGTAAGGAGAACTACTTTGTATCGAATTATAAAGAGTTTTGAAGAATCGCATGAACATATTTTCAAGAAGATTCCGGGAAAAAAATGTACTATTTCCGTAGCTATGAACATAAATAAAGTAAAAAAAGTGTATGAACGGAATCCTTCAATGTCTGTTAGAGCTGCTGCGGATAAATTGAAAATATCGAAGTCAAGTATAGCTCGCATTAAAACATGCGACCTAAAGCTTAAAGCATTTGCAAAACTGTCAGCACCTAAGTACTTTAAGGACCAGGAAGTGCGAGCTAAAAGAGGATGCCGAAGAGCGTATGAAAAAACACTGAAAAAAGTTCTCATAATTGATGATGAGACTTATGTGCCCGTGGACCCAACGGATATTCCTGGGAAGCAATACTAACATGCGACTTGACGGGACTCCGTAGATTATTCGCAAAAAATTGTAGCAAAGGTCAAATTTTTCAATAAATATCTCGTTTGACAAGCCATAGACCAAAATGGCAATACATCTGAACCTTATATTTGCACAGGCTCTATGACCGCACGTATTTATTTGAGAGAATGTATGATGATGCGATAAATTTCGTTCATAGATAAGCATTACCAGAGGGAAGAAATTATATTCTGGACGGATATGGCGTCATGCCACTACGCCACGGAAGTCACTCAACATCTAGAGGCTGCAGGTATAGATTTTATACAAAAACATAACAACGCCCCAAATGTTCCCCAAACTCCTGGTATTGAAGCTTATTGACCTTTATGTAAACGAGAATATAAAAAACGAACAGAAAAACCCAAATCGTTGACTCGATTTAAGCATAGATGGACTAAATTGGCTAAAAATGTGACAGCTAGGTCTCGAAAAGCTGTAATGAGACGAGTAGAAATCAGCCTTATAAAAATTGGCTACAGAGCCTATGCACAAGCAAATTTCATATAAATTAGCAAATAAAATGAAATTCTGAAGTTAACTAAATGTAATTAGTAGTGTTTTGTAAGATTTTTTTATTAAATATTTTCATTCGAATCTTGTCTCTTTACTTCTGGTCTGGGACAGCCCATAGTAACATCTATAGCCCTCCGGATTAGAATGCTGAAGTGGCAATGGGCAGGCCATTTTGCACTCACTGAAAAAAAAATTACCAAAGTGACTTAGGTTGGCTATATTACGAGGAAACTTTGATATAAATGTAACAAATCCTTGCTATCAAATTTACAAAACTAAAAAGGTTGAAGTCGTTACAGTCGTTCTGGTTAAATCAACAAAGAACATTGTACATTATACCAAACAACTGGTGAAATCAACAAAAAACTGGTGTAATCAACCTAATTAATTTAGTAGAATGCCAACATAAAAAGTTTGGTAAAATCAAAAAAAATTGTGATAGGACCCAATCAACCTTAATTTCCTGTTAGAATTACGGAAGATCTGATAAATCCAACTTAGCATTTTTTTCAGTGCGCAGAGCATAATGGCCATACCTGGGATAACTGGGGGCAAGTTATAGGGATTTGATATCTATTAAAAAGATGTCGATATAATTATAATAAAACATGTGCTTATTGAACATTTTCTATTACAGCACAGAGGTTCGATGTCATATCTGATATCGGGGCTCTTGTATGCAGATGTCATTTTAATCAAAATGACAATTTAAATATTGATATTTTAATATTAATTGTATATTTTGAAAACTATTTTAAAATAAACGCGTAATTACCCGTTTAAATTTATTTTTTTATTTTAATTGAAGAGTAAGTGCCTAATATTTATTTATACCGAATAACATTTTGATGTTGTCATTCACAGTAACATCGATATATTTTTAGTCGATAAAATATTTTGCTACATCACTTTCGTATAAATGTCCCCGAGTTATCCCAGGTATGATAATGGCCGATGGGGTCGTGCTCTCTAACTTTCGATCTGTGGTTCCGAAAAATATAAAAAATACTGAATATTTGGCTTATAGAGTAGGTACTTTAAAATAGAACTATCACGAACATAATCGGCCAAGCCGTTGTGGAATAACTACGGGACCCTACACTGACCATGGCCCGTCATGCTCTTGGCCGTTCTTTTATATTTTTTTTTCAATATTGCGAACAAGTTATTTCCGATTTCCTTGCCCCCGTTCATACTGCTACTCTACTCTATTTATATTCTACTCAACAATGTTTGAATCAAACCGGCCGATTGAACGCTGGAATGCAACCTTCACAAGGTCTATAAACAATACAATTACGAGTTTTTGTCTCATTATGCGTCTTAAGAACGTCAAAAGAAAAACGTCGTAAGTGCTCACCGTGTGAAACCAAAACCGCCCTTGTTCTTCTGAAGAGAGGTTAAGCCAGATACGCCCTGAAGGGATCAGTGGAGTGTTTATCATGTATCTGTTTTCGTCGAGCCTGATAACAAGAGAGCACAAGGAGCGAGCGGTGAGCGATTGGAACATATTGGAAGAATCTTTTTAGTGCAGATGGTGCCCTTTTCCAAAACTTTGGAGGGCTATCTGTACTAAAGAAAGGAAATTCGTAACTCGTGTCGATTTAAAACACTCCCTTCGGACGTGTTATAAAACATCGATACTCGTTTCTAATTTCATGTTTTTTGCACTCGTGTCGTATTGTACTATTTTTACTCTTTGAAAACGTTAAATGTCAACCTGTTTAATTCAAACATAGTTGAGTAGAATATAAATAGAGTAGCAGCTACCCAGCAGCAGTAATGAACGAGGAAATAACAAATAGCTTATTTATTTATTTAACGTTTATTTCACAAAAGAAAAAGTTGACGTACAAGACGGGCTTAATGCCATAAGGCATTCTCTACCAGTCAACCTTTAGGCAAAGCAGAGAGATTATAATCGTCTTATTCGCAATATTAAATAAAAGTAAAAATATAGAATTACTTCTAGCAAATGGCCTTGTCTGACTCCTTATCCATAGTCTAGGTTCAAATCCCGGCGACGGCATTATTTGTGTAATATTTATCACAAATATTTTTTCTTTGGTCATGGCTGTTTATGTATTTAAGTATCTATATGCATCTATCTATATATAATATATATAGATATATAATATATATAGATAGATGCAATTATATATGATCGCTTGGTACCCAAATCACAAGCCTTATTGAGCTTACCGTATACCGATTTGTATAAGATGTATTTAAATATTTAGCAAACCGGGTAACTCACGTACTATAGTTGATAATTCGTAATTTTATAATTCGTAATCGTAATTTCTTAATTGAACATGCCGAGTCCACTAAATTATGTGAGAAACCCAATTCCCTAAACATTTAAATGTGTATAAAATACTTATTTACATAGGTACACATGTATATAATAGTGGGTTCAAATCATCATCATCATCAGCCTATGATAGTCCACTGCTGGACGTAGGCCTCTCCTATTAACTATGCGTATAGACGCATTAGGAGGTAAATGCCCATAATCGCCACGCTGGGCAAGCGGATTGGTGATCGCAGTAATGTGTCCACTATGATGACGCTGCTGCCCATCATCAATCGTTATCAAAAAATGGTCAGTGACACTTCTATCCCTTAGTCGACTCTTACGACACCCGCAGGAGGAGTTGGGGTGGTGACAAATGTATTCTTACTGCCGTCACCACACGGCCATCAGGCCATCGGGTTCAAATGCTACAAGGTTATTAGTTGTCAATATACTTGTATTAAAAGACTATGTAAATACATAAACCGTAATTCCGATTGGCAACATTTTCACCTGTCAAATTTGTTCACCCAATTATAAAGATTAGTTAAGGGCACCCGCTGTTTCCTCTGCCCTTGCGCCCGCGCATACGCAAAGTAGAAAAATAAGCGACTCCAGTTTAGTTCGCTGAACCGTCCGTGACATTCAGTTTTCAAGTTTACCAACTGGGGGCTCGTCTCTGGTTCTTAAAGCAGGTGCTACGAGGTAATAGACCTGGCTTTAATATTATTTAAACTGCGAACTGTCAATTGTATAAATAACAAGTAGTTATTATTAAATTGCACGGCAGTAAGGTTTTATTTATATTATTATGTTCTCGTAGGTAAGTACTTAATGTTAGATTGAGGGTGGTCACAATATAAATACCTATATATTTTAGATTTTACTATGTGTAGGATTTTCTTATTATTTTACCTGCATACCTACTTGTCTTATCATTTTATCTTACAATCTGAGAAACATTAATTTTGTGGCATTTATAAGTCCAAGTTGGACTAATTTATGGGTGTAATATAGGTGAATCTATAAAATATTCGGTTATAAAACTATAAGCCCGACTGTGCTGTGATAGTTTCACTATCTTGCAATACTTTACCTACACGAATGTTTCGAACAGCTGTCTCCTTATGCTCCCGAAGTAATAACTTTCCTTGGAATTCACTTTGGGTGTAACAAATTGGTTTTAAAGATTTTTATAGAAGGTAGTTAGGTATTACTGGTATTAGTGACACCTTTAGTTTTTATTCATATCATACAAGCATTTTAATGTATAAGCTTTATCTTACAACAACCAACAACTTTGTATCTCCACAGAACTACAAAATAAAAACAAAAATGTCCCGTTCTATTTTCGAATCAAGGAAACATCATTTACCACAACAACCCGCTAAAGACCGAGTTAATTTATTGGTATTTCTAGAACATTCCTGAGTCTGTTTAAAACTGGAGCAAACTGAGTTCAATATAACTGGTTTATTTGGTTTTATTTTAATCGGTGCGTTAATAGTAATACTACCTTCCTTATAAGGCTATCTTTGCGGTCCATTTATTGCACTGAAATTGTTTTGATCAATAAATTTAACGATAATCGAAGGCGTAATTAAGACACAGAAATAATTTTCATGTGTGTGGAGCATTTCTCAAAGAGCTTGAACATCGGATCACGTCTTCGATTTTGATACTTAAATATTGGTAGGTCGGTAGAGTCAATGATCAAGAGCTAGATTCACCACAGCCCCCAAAATATTTGTAGGATTTTTTACAAAAAAAGTATACTTAAAAAACTGTCGCAATCGCCAATCGTAAACGAAAGGCGACTAACTGTCTTTGACGCACTAAAAAGAAAGAGAGACAGAGATAAAACTACGATAGTACTAGAGTGCAAGACCGGATTTAGGGGGGGCAACCGGGGCCACAGCCCCGGGGCCTCCACGAAAGGGGGCGCCCACAATAGAGATTTCGAAAAAAAAATTTTCAAATTCCAACTAGTTTTTTTTTTGAGTTTTGAAAGTGATCTACTCCGGGAACTAGATTTCAGCGAAATCATCAACGATTTTTCAGCAAAAAAAGCTCGGAAGATTTCGTTCGTTAACGCTAAATTTTATTTTCAGAAAATTCTCGTTTCCGATTACATTTATACCTTTGTTAAATAATAAAATAATCTATACTTGTTTCCACAAAAAAATATTTATTGATAAAACTTGACTGAAAAAAATTGTCTACTTTATTTGGAAAATTATTGGGGGCCAGGGGGCCTCCACTCCTTTGTTTCCCCGAAGCCTCTCAACCTCTAAATCCGGCCCTGCTAGAGTGCGTAGCCAAGTTGCCAAGCTACCAAGCATTAGCGATCGACAACTTGTCTACTCAGTACGCACAGTGCTAACAAAAAGTTCCATGTAAGCTTTCTGGGACATTTTGGGAAAGGTAGAAGATCCACTACCTCAGCATTATGTACAGTCAGGACAAACATTTAATCGAATATTGTTTCAAAGACAACGATTCAAGTATTTTCATTTCATCGACTAGAATCGAGGACTTTTAAATGATACTTTAGTTATTTTGTGTATAACTTATATCGAGGTTTTTTGTTACGGGATTTTTTATTTCTATTCGTTTTAAATTTAGTAATATTATTCCGCAACATATTATTTAAATTTTCAATATTTCGTTACCGAATCTAAACGCAGTCACATCGCAGTCTCTGGGTTGCAACAAAAAAAAATTTACTACTTACTTACTTAGTTTTCTAACTTCTAACCTAGCCTATCCGAGTCGGATCTGCCCTGGAAGGTTTTGTTCTTTTTCACTTTTTCACCTAAGTAAGTTGAAAAAGTAGATGCATGACTTTGTAACTGACTGTACTCTGAAGATATGAGCTAGAAAGACAATCCGCAATTAACATAGTGACTAGATTACAATGACTTCGATTAGGATCTGTGATGAGATGTGACCGCCTACGCATGCCAAAATAAGTGTGTTGTATCGATCGTCTACATCGATCCCTAATCGAAGCTACGATTGTATAATACTTATAAATATCAATGGATCATTAATGCAGAGCTATGACAACTATATTTTATATCGAAGCGTGATAAAAATTGCAAATATTTTATGTAAGCCAATCATCGACTTAAAGACGATTAAATTCCATATAACGCTGCATAGATAAATCGAACCTTTAATTAAAAACATGACTCAAAGGAGTACTTCAATTCGACACGAGTTACGAATTCCCTTTTCACACTTTTATCACACGACGTTTTTTAGAACAGATAGCCCACCGAAGTTTCCACCTCACAAGAAATGAAGCATTTCTTGCACTACCGCGTAAACAAGCACCATTAACACTGAAAATGATTTTGAATTAGGTTTTCGCTTTACTTTTTTGCTCTGTGTCGGCTAGCGCGTTCAAATAGCGTTAGTGCTATTATATCCACTCTACTTTCTACACGTAGACAAGGGACTTCTTTTATACGAAAAATCGATCTTTCAAAATCTAAAATAACTGGCCGATAATACCTACATCAAAATAAAAATATAAACCCTTTTAAAACTGATTTACAACTATCCAAAAGTGACAACTAAAACTTTGGATGTGTTTTACAATATTTAAAAACTTAGTAGTAAACTGCAAATTGCTTTGTAAAAAAGCTGGATTATACAAAATTGTCTTATGTTTTAAATTATTTATAAATAATATAAATATAAGTATGATTAACATTATTCGCCAAAAATTTTGAGATAAGAATTTGGATACGCGAAATACAAGTACCTACTGACTAAAGATTTCCAACACGATTACTCGTAAGACAAAAATTCCCTCTCTTCGGCTACGTGGAGACCAGTATAATATTACAACGAAGAAGCATTTTTTATTCAAGACCACAATAAAGATTTGAAACATTGACATGTGAACATAATCCTGCATTAAGTGAGAAACATTGTCGCCGAACCCTCCTCAAAAGTGTTTAGCATGCAATAACTATACCGGGTGTCCCAAGATTATGGGACATGCAAGGAAGTTACGTTAAATATCGTAGATAGGATATTTCGCTGAAAGAAGACTTTATTTTATTTAGAAAATTAAACAATACTGCATTAAGAAAAAAAAAAACAAAAAAATCTGGCTTTTTCTAGGCATCGAACCTAATTTATTACGAAAAAATTTTTTTCGCTATTTTATGATGTCATTCGAAAGAATGAATAAAAAAACACTTTTCTTAAGAAAAAATTGTAGTTTTCCGGATGAAGCAAGTATTTTTTTTATTTCTATGCAGTTTTATTTGCCTTTGAAAATAACATAAAGTCTTCTTTCAGAAAAATAACCTCTCTAGAATATTGTAGGTACTTTCCCTTCATGTCCCGTCATGGGACGCCCTGTATACAAGACAGACCGAGTTTGTTGCGTTTCTTATGATATGATACTGTATTGGCCGTTCAAATGTGCAGGAAGGAAGGATTTTGTTACTCTTTATAAGATTTTTATTCATGAGGATTGAGTTTATTAACCAACAGTTATAACGTGTGACTTGTGTAAGTTGTGTAGTTTAGAACCCGCATCCAAAATGGCGGAAAATAACCCTTATAGTTTCCTCATGTCCATTCTATTTTCTTCTACCTGTACGCAATTTTTTTTTAATCAGCATTTAATAGTAATTTTCATAAAAACCAATAATTCACAGCAACTATCTTATTCACTCCAATACGCCCCTAGTGCACCGATAGAGTTAATTGTTTCAAAAATCTCCAAATTACCTACTGCCTATGTTCAGCAGTGGACATCTTTCGGCTGATATGATAATGATTAGGAACTAAAATAATCCGGGCTTTATAATAAATAAATACATTTAATCATTTGACTAAAGTCACTGTCAGGCCACTTTACGGCTAGTTATACTAAATTATATCCAAACTTTACAAATAACCGTTACTAATTCCACAATTAACGTAAATCAATAGATATCAGCAAAACAAGCACTAAATTCTATAAACACATAGCTAATATTAGTAAAGCAGAGCCATTGACCCCTCTACAAACAATTCCATATATATGCAATATCTACATACATGCAAACAACTCCGGATAATGGCCGGCCAAGGACACAAGATAAAGGAGCGGGCCGAACCAGATACCCGAATATATTTAGTGATTTAAATATTCAAATTGGGATTGTGATAACAAAACAAGATACTTGTACCTACTTACTTTAAAGACTCAAAAGCCTTTTCTTGTTTATTTAGGCCAATCTTCCTGCTTATGGGTTTTTCGTGCCATCACCCAAAAAGATGGTCTATCAATTTTCGGCCCTCCCGACTACCCCTCTGTTGATCATATATATCCGTATATCATGCTTATATATTTCGGACCAGTACGGTGACTGTAACTATGCTAAAATATTATCGAACCGTGTCCAACCATGTTTCGACCCATTAAGAGAGTCCTCGTCCGGAGCACCATGGGCCAAAGTCCGACGCGTACATATCGAGCAATCATCGACTTAAATACGTGAGTAACCCGGTTCGATAATATTTTAATATGTTTGAGTCTCCCGTTAGTTATAGTACCTACGCTTTTTGAGATCATGTTTTCCGACACCTAATTATACACACATACATTTTCTTAACTTTGCTTAAGTATAAATCGTTATTTCATTATTAGCGAATTTCGAAGTAGTAAGAAAATCGATCCTTTTATTTAAGTATTGCAGTTGAACTTTATTTGCATTGATTCGTTAATTGACTACTTAAACATGCATTACATTATGCAACTTCCCTGGTACGTAATATAAATGTCATGTAAGTAAAATTTCAGCCTCGTATTTCGATGTTGGATGTTGGTAAGAATCAATTATCGAAATGCGAGGAACTGTTTATACCTATTTAAATATAGGTGAAACGTTCCTCACGTTTCGAAAATATATCAGAGGCACAAGGATCAAACCCATTAAAATTTTTTTTTGTTGCCGAACAACTCGTAAATAGGTAGATATATACCTATACAGGTTTTTTTTATTTCCGTTTTTGAGGGAAACTTATTTAGGTCAAATATAGGTAATTAATTTCTACAAGAAATCTAGTGTATGAACTCTTACCGTTATTGATTTATTAAAATAAAAGTTTAATGAAAAACTGAACAAGTGTATTGTAGATAACCTTTATTTATTACAACCTAAATTCCTAACGTTACTTATTTTGACATGTGTCGTCAGTCCTCTGAAATTAATCAGAATGTATTGTATTGTGTTTTCATTTTAAAATTCTTATATTATGTTAATTATTTGATATCTGGAATAGTATTGAAATTACCAGGGAAACAAAATAAGTAAAATCTATAAATTTCAAATTAAAGAATTGTTCATATGGATTTAATTGTATTATTTAAAACGAGGAAAATCTGCTCTATCGAGCCCGATATATCGCCACTGTTGCAAATGGCATCTTCACAGTATTTACGGAAATATCGGGTTCTCGATAAAGCAGCACGGTAATACTCGGTTTTAAATCATAATAATAATATGTAATTTGGTCTTAAAACCGGCTATACACCTCATCAGGAATCACTCAGTAAAATAAACAGGATCAAATTCAAGGATCACTGGAATAACCCAGAAGCGTTCCGTTTAAATATGTTAAGTAGATAAGTGGTCGCAATCTCCGTATTTTGATTTAAACGGTCCGTGCAAGGAGCTTCATTGTTTAAAACACGAAAAACACGTTCGGATTGACCAATAAACCATTCAGTAGTCGTCGTCGTGACAGCGTGTGGCCCAGTGTCAGCGAGTGTCGAACATTGACAGGACTTTCGTATCACACACGATGCGGGTAACCTACAATCATTTCTACGGGAATTCAGTTTTATCGAAAAAGCGATATCTACCTACTTAATAAAATGAACTTATTCCTTTAATATTTCTTCGGTTAACTGCCATATTTTTTTAGGTTTAGGTGTCATTAGAGTGACAGAGACAAATCCTCGAAATTAATAGATTTCGAAGTTCGTCATAGGGTAGCGGATTACGGTGACGCACTTCTGACACTGTAAGAAGGCGTGAAACTGGAAATGTCCATACTCACCATTCTCTTGATCATTAAAATTAAAGACGAAGTAGTACATCATTTAATAACATCAAAATCAAAAATATTCCAAAGTACAGAACATATAATATTCACCTGCAGAAAGCTTTCCCAACTTCCGCTAATACTGAAGCGCTACCCCAAAACAATTGACAAATAGTGCGCCGACGCACGTAAATCAAACACCTTCGCCGCAAGGCGAGTGACGGTCGTGACTTGTCCCGTGATTCACGACAAGTCCACGAATTGCCGTCTGTACATGTAACCCGACCGAATTGGGGAGGCCAGTGAAAGCTCATTGCAGGGGGGTTACCATGACGTACTAATGCGATTCAGTTTAGGTTCAGAGAAAGGGACAGTGATATTCGACTCTTATAGCCTACGAATCGAATAAGTGTCCCATCCTCTCGCCCTAAACTGAAGGCTCAAAGGCTCAAAGTCACCCAAATGGCAATGGAGCTATGCTAGGAGTCTCTCTGCGAGATCGGATTAAAAATGAGACTATCCGCAGCAGAACCAAAGTAACCGAAGTAGCTCTCCGAATCGCTAAACTGAAGTGGCAGTGGGCGAGGCACAGTAGTAGAACAGATGGCCGTTGGGGCGGAAAGGTTCTCGAGTGGCGGCCACGTACCGAAAGGCGCAGCGTCGGTAGGCCCCCCACAAGGTGGACTGATGACCTGGTAAAGGTCGCAGAAGTCCGCTGGATGCGAGTGGCACAGGACCGGTCATTGTGGCAATCTTTGGGGGAGACCTATGTTCAGCAGTGGACGTCTTTCGGCTGACATGATGATCATGATGATGACGAATGCAGGATAATGAAAATAAAAGTAATACAAGAATACGACACAAGTGATAGGTAGAAAGCAGAAAACAAGACCATTTGTGGTTTTATCATCTTGCGGTTTTTGCTGGCGGTAAGACTTCGTGCAGGGTCCACCCGGATAGCTACCACCGTCTTACTCGTTAACCTGCCGCTAAATAGCAGTGCTGTTTTTCTATTTGGGGTAAAATAGCCGTTGTAATTACTAGCATAGATAGAGGCAATCCATCTAAGTCCTCAGGGTAGGCATCGCATAGGCGATTTTTGATCGCTATGTCCATAGGCCTCAGTTCGTGCATTCCTTCAGGTGGGCTGAGAGCACAGTCTACCTTCGCATTCAATAAATTAATCTGATTGATGCGGGATATCTAATGATATACTTTAATGAATGGTTGCTTAGGAGAATAGACAAATAGCTCAAGTCTGAGATTAGTAACGTAGTTGGTGATCTTTTTAATTTGGTCGCTTTGTACAAACACTTTGCAAAGAAAACAGGACGTTGAGTGGCAATGTTATTGTGTATTGTATTGAGGTATAAGGAAAATTGGCAGTCGAAACCATTATTTGGCCAGCAATGCGACATTTCCAATCTTTTTTTTATTTTTAATATGCATCCGCTTAAATAAAATTTGAAGGTGTTAAGTTCTAACCTTAGGTAGGTTATAGGTAAAAGGTAGGTACTTACACTTACTTACTTTTCTTCATGAAACCAGACATATGCAATTAAATGCATTATGTAGCCTTCAAGGCATTGGGGTAATGGGGGAGAGGGTAAAAGTATATGTTAGATAATAATTATAAACATAAGTTTTGAATGCTTGGATCACAAAAGCGCAAAAATTTTTAGTATTGCTGATTTCATATTCAAAAGCTGGAGGACCATCCGTGTACTTACAGAAGATTGACTGGCAGAGAATGCGTAATGGCATTAAGTTTTTTGGAGGTTAAGTTAAACTTTTGTACAATAAAGTTTGAATAAATAAAACTGGCTACATTATTATGAGAAGTACGAGAATGTCAACTCGCAACAAAACAATTAAATAATGTTAAAAGGTCGTAAGCATGATCAGACTAAATACGTATACGTTTTGTGGCCTAGAATATCACAATATTATTTATATTCTTAAAGAGAAAGAATTATAACCTAAGGAAATAAAACTATCTATACAAAAACTACACAAATATTTACAGGTAAAATAAAAAATCACCAAATTCGTAATAAAATAGAAATTTTTGAATACACACCATTTTTACTGTAAATTTTTTTTCATTATTGTAGCTCCCTCTTATTAATCATAATAATACAGAAACAATTATATGCAAGTCCACTGCTGGATTTAGGCCTCTCCAATAGTCTATTAGTATGGAGTGTGGACGCTTTGGGAGGTACTTAATGCATAATAATTACCACTCTGGGCAAGCAGATTGGCGATCATATTTTACATATCATCAATTAATATTGTAACTAGCACGAACTTCGCACAATGTTCACCGTAAGCTACGCTTGTAGTGCTACGGTGTAGCCGGTAACGATAAGTTTCCAGCTTTGCTTTGTAGAGAAAATGTTTTTTAGACCTAGACCCAGCTAGGTACTAAGCGACGTTACTTATTTTTAAACTACCTACTTTAAAAAAGGATGAGCTTCTCAATTATACTGATTTTCTTCATGTACCTATGTTACTCGATATCTTCAAGATTCGCGATTTTAATTTTTTTATCGAACGGGATGGTCCCGTTGGCACCAAGATGAGGTCTGATGATGGGGTCTTGGAGAATTCGATTGAAGTCGGTTTTAATATAGTGATTATAAACAGATACATCTATATGTATATCAAATACATAGAAAACAACCATGAGCAATCAACTGCCGGGAATTAACACGAGATCTGCAGTTTCGCAGACAAGGTGCCTATTAAATCAGGTTTCACAAACCGTTGTTGAAATCACCTAGTTATTTAATTCGAACAAGTTTAAGCTTGTTCTACTAAGGATCACGAGCTCTTTTGATGCTAATAGGAGAAAAAAAAGTTGTTTCTATTACGATAACGTTTTTTCATATACAGGGTGGGCCCTGTAACTAAAGCAAAAAATCAAATGAATAGTAACTAAAGCAAAAAATCAATATTTTATCAAACTCCTCTGACTGCCTCTAGTTATTCGCAAAAGGTCCCAGTGTTTTAAAGTTATCCATTAAGGAGAAACAGTATGTTAAAGTTACGACCTATGAGTGATGTATCTAGGTATCACAACATTGTACCTTATTAATGATTAAACATATTGGTAGTTCAGTGGACATAAAACTAAATGAGCTAAAAACTTTTTTTGAACTCATGGTTTTTTAACTGGTTTACCAAAAAAAAATTTTTTTTTTGTGTTACACCGATTTAACTTTTTTGGTATAAGTCGACTGCAGTAAAAGTACATAAAAAAAAGAAAAAAATATCTTTTTTTTTTCAAAAAAAAATTTTTTTTTTTAAGTTTTAACTATTAAATTATGACTATTTATTGGGTTATTAGTGTACCGTTTCATTTTTTGCTTTAGTTACAGGGCCCACCCTGTATGTTCAAAGGCGGGAGCTTAATGGAAGGAATGAAAATTGTATGAAAATTATAGGACATATTTTTTCTCATAACAAAATCGAAGGAGCTCGTGATTCTGAGTCGACCACAATCACTATGCTGGACAAGCTGATTGGCGATCGCAGTAATGTGTCCACTATGATGACGCTGCTGCCCATCATCAATATTTTATCAAAGAATGGTCAGTGTCACTTTAATCCCTTAGTCGACTCTTACGACACCCACGGGAGGAGTTGGGGGGAGTTATTCTGACTGTCGTCACAACACGGCCAAATGACATTTGTTGTTTTTGAAGTATTTTGAAAGAAAGAACAAAGCCTTGCAACAGTCCGAAAGCAAATGATCTACAACCATTATTCATATTGATAAGTAATGACAGTATTAGCTCGCGGAACACCACATAATGTCACGGTCGCCATCCTGTTTTAGTAGTTGACATTTGGTCGTAGGTGTCAGTCACTGGCGGAGAATTGATTAGGGTTTTTTGTTCATTTAAATAATAGTTTTGGTTGATAAAGGTCAGTTAGCAATAAAGTGCCTGTTGCAAATCGGTTGGAAAGTCGGCTAGTTTCAGTATAGGTAGTCAATAAATCGCTGTCGTATGTACCTCTTGCGCAGTTTATATCCTTATATACCTTTATACACGGTGGAATTTAATCGGTGAACAGGAACCCATTTTTCTAATTCAGTAATCGATGGCGGTCACGTTTATGTAGTACTTAAGTGGAACCAAGTTTTTTTTTTAGCATAACAAATTTTTATGTTGAAATTAAACTTTAATTAAAATTTATTGTCACCCTACTAATGGTTTAGTCTGAAAAGTTTAATACCTCTTTTCAAACTATCAGCCATGCATCGCTCTTATTTTACATAGGAATAGAGTCTATCGCAAAAATTAAAGCATGTGAGTGGTTATTGCTCATTTATGTTTTAAGTTTCTATGGCTGATAGTTTGAAAAGAGGTATTAAACTTTTCAGACTAAACCATTAGTAGGGTGACAATAAATTTTAATTTCAACATAAAAAAAAATTATGCTAAAAAAAACTTGGTTCCACTTAAGTACTACATAAACGTGACCGCCATCGATTACTGAATTAGAAAAATGGGTTCCTGTTCACCAATTAAATTCCACCGTGTATATGTTTTTTTTCGTTAAATCAAGGGAAGCTTATTTAGGTCAAATGTACCTAATTAATTTCTCTAAGAAACTAGTGTCTTAACTCTTACTTTTATTGAGTTATTAAAAAAAAGTTTATTGAAAAAGTGTATTGCAATCTTTATTACATCCTAATATTACTTATTTTGACATGTACCGTCAGTCCCCTAAAATTTAATTTTATATTATTCTCAAGGTTGTGTCACATTCATTATTGTACGAAAAACATTTTTTTTCGAACTCTACCAATTATAATGTATACCAGGTAGCTCCAATTAATGCATCAAGAAGCCTGTTAAATTTTATGGAAATAATAAAAAAAAACTAAATATTTTAAAATATAATATCGTTTTCGAAAAGTAACATTATCGTATTTATTTACGAATGTTAACGTAATTTATAGTAAATTCTATCTAATTTATTTATATCGCACATTATGATACGATTCTCCCTTAGCTAATTAAACAGTTTGAAAACATCACTTTTAGCATATTAAAATGACAAATGCGAACGAAAAATCACGTAAATACGTAAATGTGGGTTTAAAGACACCTACGAAACGAGCGAATGCTCATTCTATCCCCACTCTACGAAATTCGTTCCTTACACAAAACGTAATTCGGCGAAATGCGTTAATTTCGTAGACTGGGGGGATAGATTGAGCATTCGCTCGTTTGGTGCAAACCCACCTTTAAAGCGATGGATACGGTTACGTGACCTTTCCGTTAAAATCTGTCATTCTCATACATTTCTCAATTTTCGCTTCGTATATACGATTGCAGGGTCGCGTTTTATAAAGTTACATTTTACAATTTCGCTGTTTGCCTCTCTAACGCACGCACGGATTGGCTAGAGAGGTAAATAGCAAAATTGTAAATTATAACTTTATAAATCGCGACCCAGAATGGCATTTTGGCTAGTCCAGTAGGCTTAGCACAGGATTAGTAAACAGTATGTCGCCGCGAGATAGACTATCCATCCCTCTTTTATTCATATAGTTAGTAAAAGATGGAAAATGTATCTCGCGCCGACATACTGACATACCAATCATGTGCTAAGCATACTGCAGTAGTCATAAACAAGCCGTACGTGAAATGCCGTAATGATGTCGTAAGCGTCACGTCATTTACGAGTATAGGCGGCGAGCGTAGACTGTAGAGTACTCTCGATTGTACTCCTTTACATACATATTCACCTGCTTTCAATTAAATTAATCGATAAATGATTGAGTTCACTTGGCTCACAAAGTACCTAGCTAATTGTCAGCCTCCGTAGATCTCATCTGTATAATCTCTATTTTCATCGTATTGTAGATCATCCCAAGATCTAGAAACTTTATTTCATACTTAGGTATATATTTTTTACTGGGGTGGATCCAATATTAAAGATGTCTGTTATTTTTTAAGAACAATCGAGCGTAGCACTGTAATTTTGGTATTTTCATTTGTGGCCTGTGCGTTCATTTGTAACTACACTTTCAAATAAATACTTATTGTAGAAAATAATTAATAATTAATGTGTTTCCCAAAACATCAAAAAGCATCAATTCATAAATAATATAATCGATCAATAATATAAAACGCATATACCTTCAAAAATTTGTACTAATTTTATAAGACACGCTCCACATTCCAATTTCAAACTATCCAATATGAAATTATTCGAATTTGGAATACGTTGCCCCGCGAATAAATTCGAGTACAGCAAGCATTGAATGAATATTCAAATGTCGGTTTGTGGTTCCAGTAATGGGCTCGCAGGGAAATTAAATTTCACCGTTATGCATGACCTAATGTCCGGTAACAGTGCATTTATTGCAGCACGTTGCATCGATGGAACGTGTTGCCAGTTAAAAGTTTAAAATAGCTGAGGGTTTTCTGAAATGACGTTCACCATGGCGGCAGCACTGAGGCGTCAGGTCCAGAGGCGTGTTTAAATATATGAGTTAATAAAATTATATAAAAAAATAAAAATACCTTCTAGTTAGTTTTTCTTTGGAGCTAGATAATTGTGTTTCTTAGCGGGACCTTACGGCTAAGTGGCGCCAATTAGTGGCATACGTTTTCGAGAAAATCCTCGTATCGGTTGATAATTTCTGAGTTTCACCATTTTGTACACATAAAAGTAAGCACGTAAAAAATATCGAAACAATTAAGCCGGATATCAAAGGACATTAAACTATATAAAATTATTAAGCTACAAATCAAATACATCTAAATAAAAAATAATAATAATTAAGTAAATTAATAGGTATAGGTAGAAATAATGACAAATCTTTACCGTAATTATGATCTAAGCGACGACAAAGACAACTGTCAACATTTGTCAACTGTGAAACTTCACACGGTGTGATATGTGGTTTACAGCCTCCAAACAAAATAGTTATACTTAACAGTTTAAATGGCCTAATAAACTTATAATTTGAATATAATTCCACAATGTTTGTAAGATTTGTGTATCCGTGGTTACTTATAAACATTACGGAACCCTTGGTTTGTTTTAAAAAATGGTCTTATTTGAAAGAATATTATCATAAAAGAAAATTCATTCCTGCTCAATCTGGTCAATATTGAACTGGGTACCTTACCTACACCTACTACAATTTGTAAAATCAAAACAATTTAACTCTTTTCTAAACGTTTAAGTTGAATTTGCATTATTTGATAACTAAAACCGCATTCACGAATGACATCATATTGAATTAATTAGGTACTATTATTTTGTATGTTTTCTGGAAGGCCGAGAGACAGCCTGTTTATCCCCCTTATTCATAAACGTCTGCTAACTTAACAAGCCGCTAAGTATTGTTTGTCCCTGTTGCTCTTATGGATACATTGTTAAGAGCAACAGGGACAAACAATACTTAGCGGCTTGTTCAGTTAGCAGACGTTTATAATATATAATAAGGGGGATAATGTCTTTAATAGTAGCCGTAGGTACCATAAGTTGGCACGATGGTTCTAAAAACCGTGGGACAGAACGTGATTAATTTATTCAATATCACAGGAAAGCAAGATGTCATTGACATCTCTGGTTAATTGATCGAACTATAGATTCGTTTTAGATCAGCGGAGTAGGTTAATTACTCGTGTTCGATTGATTTATTAAATTATCAATATAAAAAACTATACCAATATCAATGCCTATGTGTAGTTGTTCACGTAGGCATACTGAAGAAGATTTCGATTTAATTATTTACACAACATTACACTGCTGTTAATCTATATGAATTGAAATAAAAAATATCAATGACACGCATAAAACAATGTCAAAAATTATGAGTGTTGGCAGCAAAATATAATAAAAATTAAATAACAATATCAAAAATATAAATAGTGAAAAAATATTTATTAAACATGATGACAAACTAAATTTTACTTAAATAAAAACTAATCAAACGATTATGTATATTCCTTTTTGTTACCAAAAATGTATAGGATTCTGGTAACAAAAAATGAAAGTTCCATACAAACTATCTTGGACATTTTCGTGATCCAAATGTACAAACTTTTTGAGAATTGCTCCATTATATTTCAATTGTAAACTGTTGGTTGACATGCTCAATACAAACACAAACTCAATAAATAATGTTAATAAAGGGGTCGAGAAGCGAGAGCATTATTTATCGTGTCCCAATCGGATAATGTCATCTTTGGCTGCATTCTGACTTCTGTTCACGTTGATTAATTCTTTACGTTGTTTATCTTGAAAACGTTTATGTGTAAACAGGGATTATGCATCATCTGTTCAGAACAGTGTTTATTCATCAAGATTTATGTATTTCTAACCGACTTCAAAAAAAGGAGGAGGGGTCAAAATTCTTTTCGTTGTCTTATTTTGTATCCCTAAAAAACGTGACGCAGTGATGATTTTTGTATGAGATGATATTTTGTTTTCAATGGATGTATGGATTAAAATCTAGCCTGAAAAAGAAATACAAGTGCACCGGATTTTATTAATATACTTAGTCAAAACAGTAACTAAAAGCGTGACAGAGTGGTATGAAACAAGACAACGAAAAGAATTTTGACCGGGTTATCAATTCGACAGATTTTTTTGTTGTATGTATGTTAGGTACCCGATATCTCAGAGAAATGTGAACCGATTTTTTTTTTGTGATCGAACGTCGTATTACTCCTGGATGGTCCCGTTGGCAACAAGTTGCGGTCTGATGATGGGATCTTGGAGAAATCGAGGGATCTCTTCAAATGTTATAGATACATGTATGGCGCTTTTGGTAATTTTCATTCATTTACAAGAATTTGCATTCAGAAAGTAGGATTTGAGGAAACCAATGATGGAAACAAATCGGGGATCTTGGAGAAATCGGTTGAAGTAGGTTTTTAAATTTTTAATTTGTTGATTATACTGATTATTTATGTGGTCTTTAGTTTAGGTATCTAAGAACATTTATGTTAAGCTAAATTATTATCAAAGTTTAAACTATAATTAAAATTTCAAAAGGCGGAGTGGCGATCTGAGGCCCTACCGCGTACAATGAACACAAACGAATTGCTGCGTCTCACTCGCACTTGTAAATTCTTTCGTAAGTGTAACAGAGAGGCAACACTTCGTTCGTGGTTCGTGGTAGGGCCTCTGCTTTTCTGTTTTTTGTGAGCGGTTTGGTAATAATGGACCACTTTGTCGCTTGCCATTAGGGCGCATAGACAATTATTTCTTATAAGTACGAGTACATTAGGCAAATCCATCAAAGCCAATTCCGTCCCTATAGACAAAGTGGGACGTTTTCACTAAATCGCTCACAATTAAACTATATAATTAAGTATGTTTCTTGGAACGACCTCCTTCTTTAACTTTTTTACCTCAGCACGTCTATAGAGACTCATATAATTATCTCCTTACCCTGGCCTACCTTATCATCAACTTCGTGTTTAAACATTAAAATCAACTCATCACTTATCTTTAGAACTATTTCATTTGAGAGTACGAACTTCTTGTATTTATTGTAAAGCGTTGGATTTTATTTTATGTCTTGTTTATTATAAACGTTATACGGTGATTGTACGGTACCTATATAATTAGTTCAGCATCAGTCTTTAGAAACAGTTATCAGGTTATCACTTTAAGTGCTAAGTATACCTACATCATTAATTTATTGCCCCTGCCACGGCACACCATCTCACAACTCAATCACAATAAAATTTCTAAATATCATATCAACTGGCCTTTTGCGGCATGTGCATTTTGAAAAACTCTTAATTGTAGCTTAAGTGATAAAATTAACATAATGTGAGTAAATGTCATAGATAATGCAAGCACTCTTGCTAATTTAAAATGGCAAAGAACACTACTTATGCAATAATAAAGTTTACAAATAATTATTTCCGTCACGATTAACCTCTGAGATGTCAGCTTTATTGCAATGAATTTATTGCATCATTAGGTCAAAATTATTTTCGTTGCCTTATTTTGTGTCCCTAATAACGTTACACAGTGGTGTTTTTTGTATGATATGATGTTTTGTTTTAAATTTCTGATGTATGGATTACAATCTAGCATAAAAAATAAATACAAGTGCCCCAGATTTTTTTTTATACTTATTCGAAACAGAAACCGAAAGCGTGACAGAGTGATATGAAAAATTTACTATCGCATTGCTAAAAGAATTCAAAAATATTGTAGTTTTACAACTACTTTTTTAAATTTGTTTCAATAACTAACCCGTTAATCATAAAAGTTTCCTAACTTAGCAAGCCGCTAAGTATTGATTGTTTCTTTTGGTTTTATTGACATGTTGATACTTAGCGGCCTCTTAAGTAAGGAGACGTTTATGAATAACTTTTTATCTCATCCTTGCTCTTAAAGGAATTTCGAGAAAGATAAATAGAGAATAATTATAATGTGGGTTATTTTCACCCAAAATATGTATATTTTACCTTTTTTAAAAACTAGCGAAGCAAAGCAAAACTTAACCTTTTCGTATCAATACACTACGGCGCCAAAGAATTTCCATCACAACTCCGAGATACACCCGGTAGCACCGTTCCATTTATTTTTAATCAATTTTAAAAACTATTTACTAAAAGTGCGAGTCAGAGTCATGCACGAAGGGTTCTGTGCCAATAATGTAAGTACGTACTTATACGTATAGTTAAAAAAAAGTAATTACATTGTCGGTTAAATGCACCATGTTTGTTGTATGAGATATGGACATGGGACCACGGGTATATTTTTTTTAGTATTATTGTAATATGACCTGTGAAAACTTCGCTACCTAGCTACCATCACCGATTTCATGCTAGCAGGATGCTTAGCCAAGTTGCCAATCGCTAACGCTTAGTAGCGTACCGTAGTATTCCCTCTCTGTCACTCTCTCATATTAGTGCGACAAAGACAGTTAGCTGCCTTTCGTTTACGGTTGACGATTAAGCGTTAGCGATTGGCAACTTGTCTAAGCACCCAGGTAACAGACAGACAGGTGTGTTTACCATGAGCTGCTACGGAACCCTAAAACACGAATCGATGTGCGAACAAAAATGTTCATTGCATTGGAGTCGGCATTTAATTGCGCCATATAAATATTTTAGTTCATATTTTACTTGACATACCTATATATTATTTTGTCAAGGGAAATGAATCTTTACTTTTAACTTATAAAGATTGTTTTAAAACCACCATGAAGGTTGTAAATGAGGTTTTTTCAATAAATTGGCCCCATTTTATGT
>JALPQI010004861.1:0-66256 GCA_025490895.1 Thaumatotibia leucotreta
AGCTATCATTTTGCACCTCCGATACCGGGGTCTAATAATTATCAATGTCACTCCTTCAATCTATTTCAATTGACTTTTCTTCGATGACATCGCGTTCTCCTGGTATAAGTGAAAATTAGACCTAATTCACAGTTTTCTAGAGTTGAAAATTAAAGTGGAAACTTTCTTTTTTTTACCGAAAATATCCGGAAAAAAACGGACGTTGTTGCGCCTCTAAAATCCGCTATGTAATTGATTTATGACTTTGAATAGTAACCTAGCAACTATACACAAAGAGTATTATTTGAATTAATTAAAATCCACCACAAATCGGTTTTTGCAGACGCAACGACTACGAGGTGTTTGGAAAGAAACGGAATTTAATCCGGGAATATATTATATTCTATATAAAGTAGGCTTAGCACATGATTAATGCGACAGTATGTCGCCGCGAGATAGGCAGTCCGTCCCTCTTTTATCAGTATAGTTAGTAAAAGATTAAACTATCTCACGGCAACATACTGACGTACCACTCCCGTGCTAAGCATAAAGGAAAACATACACCTGCGACATCTGTAAAAGCGTCGACTAATATTACCTTTATTTATTTTTATTTGTTTAATTATAAAACAAATTGATGTTTTCTAATCATGAATTGATTACAGCGCCCTCTATAGCAAATTCAACGCAACGGAGAGTTGTCGAGTTTGCGGACGATTGTGGTAGACACGCGTCTTTGAGTGGCTTAAGGTTGTAGTACCTTCGAAACATTAAGTACAGATGTCGCTAGTGATTAGCTTCACAATACCATTGACTAAATTCGCTGAGATCGACGGAAGGTAGTCTGGTGTAATTGGAAGCACGTTGGACCGGCAATCCAAAGGAAGCGGGTTCGAATCCCGTGACAACCAGAGTCTTTGGCAGTTGATTTTTTCTATGGTAAGCACATCTCATATTTTACAGACAAACGGGTCTTAATCGCGTAAACTTACGTTTAATTATATCCTGACGTTTCGGGCATGACGTTACACCCGTGGTCGCAGGCAGACTGACATGCCCGAAACGTCAGGATATAATTAAACGTAAGTTTTCTCAAACTTGCTACGGAATGTTGATTTTACTTACTTTAAATTAAACCCGGAAATACTGTGTATCCGGTGGCATATGCTAAGATGATATGTAAAGAGATTTCATGTATTTATTTCACACCTAGGACTGCAAACAAACTGTCTTTTGTTTTGAAACGTCAAATTGTGACATTATGTCTTGACATTCAGCCACAGAAAAAAAAATAACCTAAGAACTAATGTCTATACCACCGGGTAAAAGGATACCTCAAACAGATTTAAAAAAAAAATTTAGCGCGAATGTTTATTTTTTAATGTTGTACGATACTGACGATACTGTACTAATGGTTTATTTACAAATCAAATAGTATGGTTCGGCGAAATCAGTTCGTTTTATTTCATGGCAAGTTTGAGAAAAGCACTATACAAATCTCGGCGAGAAACAGGGTTACAGGCCGCGTATTCCTATCTGGCCTCAGTTCCTTCGGCCAGATATATCTACTTGGCCTTAATTTAGATATATATATATAGGATTAAGACCCGTTTGTCTGTAAAATATGAGTGATAATCGTGAAAGTTTAAATCAATATATTGTAAGCACATCTGTTACGACGTTGTGGTAATATTACCTTCTCCCACAGATACTAGGCAATCAGCAAAGCGCACTAGTGGGCCAAAACTGCCTGTCCGCCGGGCAAGCCAAGAACACTTACCGCAGCGGCTGCTTCCTCCTCTACAACACGGGGTCCCGTCGCGTGCAGTCCACGCATGGGCTTCTCACCACCGTGGCCTACAAGCTGGGGCCGTCTCAGCCGCCGGTCTACGCGCTGGAGGGTACGAAAAGATAATAAATATTTTTGTCAAACTTGCAGGATTGCAAAGTAACAGAAGTAACCTGCTTTAATAGTACATTACATCAGAGAACAGGAAAAGGAGGATTTCCGGCCAAGTTGGTATATGGATAGGTAACGAGGCCGGGAATCCGTTTTCACGCCGAGGCATGTATAGTGCTTTTCTCAAACATACAAAGAAATACAAAAAATAAAAATGACAATTTTTGCAGGCCTAGGTCTGAAAAGTGTATGAAATTCCATTTCCATCCCAGTGAGTTACTGCGCCCTAAAAGCGATACTTCTGAGTGTATTTTAAGGAACGTAAAGACAATATTTCATTGTACGTTTGAGAAAAAAAGTATAATACCGGAAGTAACTAAGTAACAAAGTGACAGATCATCTGGATATGTTACCGATAAAGAAAAAAAAAAGTTTTAGTTGCAGTTTCTGAACGCCGTACGCGCCAATGATTTTTCTTTGTGGAATTGTCACATCTCATAATCCGATGCAAATAGAAACGTACCTATTCATATCAATCGATACAGCCTTTTTAGTACAGATGGTGTACTTTTTAGGCTCTAGTGTGAGAAGTGGGTCATTTTACGTCAAGTCCAAAACTTCGGAGGGCCATCTGTACTAAAAAAACGCCGTACGAGACACGTGCAAAAACAAAATTCGTAACTCGTGTCGAAATTTCATGTTTTTCGCACATGTGTCGTAATGTACTATTACACACTTCTTCTTGTTACAGGATCAATAGCGGTAGCCGGTGGGGCCATGAAGTTCCTTCGCGACAACCTGAAGCTGATCAAAGACGTGGTCAAAGACACTGAACACATCGCCGGACAGGTGTTCTCGACGGGAGACGTGTATTTCGTACCGGCGTTTAGCGGGTTGTATGCGCCGTATTGGAGGAAAGACGCTAGGGGGTAAGTCATGATGAGACAGTTATAACTTGTATATTACCCAAATAAAGTCTATTACCCAAATAAAATGTCTTGTGCTGCTGTGTGTACTGACGTAGATTTTGAAGAAAAAATTACGTCTGTTTCTAATATATAGTAACTTTATACAAATGTAGTGATTAGTTTTATTACATATTAATTTTATTTGGTGTCTTTTACTTTTTCTACTTCTGAATTATCGATATCGATAAAATTATATTTCAAGCACTGGCTAAATTGCGCTAGTGTTTTGTTTTACCGTCAAAAATCCGAGCTCTGCTAGCTATAAGGTCTTCGCACATATCAACTCCACACCCACTCGACTCAAGTCTAATCAATCATTGAAATTTAAGCCCTGTGTCATATGTTCAAGGTTTAATTTAAAAAAATGATATCAAAGTAGTGTACGACGAGTGGCCTACGCATCGGACACTAAGGCAGCTCAGCTATCAGCTATCACCGCCGGGCGAGTATCGCCGTGTCTCTTTTATTTACACGGGAGTGCGTATCTTTTGTTCGTGTTTATAGCCGATAGTTCATAGCTTAGTAGCTCGCGGTGAGACCAGTGCCTAAAGATCAACTCCGACTAGTTTGTCACGCAACGACCACACGTTGTCCACGCAACGACTATGCGTTTGCGCCTGACGTGTATCGAGCAACCATTAACATTGCCCACTCGTTGACACAGCGTTGTCCACTAGTGACCATTGGGTGGATCAACTAGTTGACTACTCATCGTGAGTGTGAGTAGAGTTTCTGCCGCGTTGGCGTGGAGTTGTTATAGTGTGCGAAGACCTGTAAGCAGTTCCGCAAGAGGACCAAAGTCACCGACATTGCTCTCAGAATTAGCCAGACTTAAGTGGTAGTGGGCTGGGCACATTGCCAGAAGATCAGATGGCCGATGGGGCTAGAAACTGCTGGACTGGTGACCAAGTAAGAAGAGTGTGGGCACTGGGCAGACCTCCCATAAAGGTCTTCGCACAATTAGCGTGAAACTAAAAAACCTTAATTGCCGTCAGCTTTGTAACGACAATTAAGCAAAAAAATTCGATCATAGCTCGGTTTTGGTAGGAATTTTACAAAATATAAGAGCTATTTTAATATAAAACTCCGATCATGTTAAAATTTCTAAAGATATCGTACAGTCGCCATCAGATATATGGTAGCGGTCGAGGTCCCCAAATAAATCGGAGCAACGTAAAATTTCAATAAATTCGTTACGTGAGAAAATGGCAATGATTTGGGAGCGTGTAATTGGTCATAAATTTAGGAGCAGTCACTTTTCAATAAATTCGTAACGTACAAGTAGGTAATGATATCGGAACGAACATGACTCAAAGATATCGAAGCAGCCAGGATGATCATAAATATCGAAACATTTATAGGAAATACACCTTAAGTCTGCGTCACATAGTTTATTTTAATTTGTTACTATGTTGTCATTACTACTACTTTAAGTTGTCAATGTCAATGATTTTGACGGCACTGTTGTGGGTGAGTAGGTAAATGAGTTTCCTAGATAAAAGAGAAGTTTTCAAGCGTCGTTATCGAAAAATGCATAAATTCAATTTTGATTTTTTATTGATGTAATCATATTAATATAGGATAAGTAAATAAAATCGTAAAGCTAGGAAATGATTTATTTGAACGAAACTAAAAAAGTATAAAGGGTGAACAGAATACCTAAAAGTCATTTGCGGATCCTATTTTACCACGGTGACAAGTCCGAGAATTGTAAATTGACTGTTTCTCCCATTGCAGGCGTCCATGGGCTACGGTTACCACTGATCATCAGACGGGCCGTGTGGTCGTTTGTGTTTCAAATATATTGCAAGAACTTTTAGCAATCAACAATAAATACCGTCTTTTAAGCGAAGCAACATTATATATTGTCACAAAAATACGACAATTGTAGCGAAATTCCAACATCTCAAGAATTTACGAAAATCGTTTTAAACCTTGTGACAATTGTAACGACTTTCCGAAAGTAAAATAGTAAATTACGATACAAGTGCGAAAAAAATTAAGTGGAACGAGTGGAGATAAATTAAAGCACGACCGAAGGGAGTGCTTTAAATCTACACGAGTTACGAATTTCCTTTTCGCACGTGTATTAATTATTAGTGATAATTGTATGTTGGTGGCAAACAAGCACACGGACCGTCCGATAGTAAGCGGTAGACGTAGCCTGCGGAGCCTTGACATCAGTAACGGTGATATTATACATATAATATATGATATTATATATATATATGTTTATGCTATTATTGCTTTACTAAAATACAGGGTAGCTCATTAAAATCAGCCAGTATGGGAATGTCTGAAACTATCGGATATACGAAAATATGTTCTTAGGGACCATGTCATCGATTTTAATAAACAAAAAACCGGCCAAGTGCGAGTCAGACTCGCGCGCGAAGGGTTCCGTACCATTATCAATTTATTATTTAAAAATACAGTTAAATCAACCTACCTCAAAAACTATAAGAGATAATTTAATCAAACTAAAAATCGTTGAAAGAGTTTATTAATGCGCATAACATATATTTTTTTTAGAATTTTATATCGCGTAGTTTAAAAAATAGAGGGGGGGGACACATTTTTCAGACTTTGAGAGCTGATATCTCGAAAATGATTTGCTTAAATAAAAATAAGATTTATAAGCCTTCATATCATTTTCAAAGACCTTTCTAATAATACCCCACACGCTTATATACAACTAAAAATTTTTTTCTATCCCTCAGTTACATGTATGGAGCTATGGAGGGCCCCCACCCCAATGGTTTTTTTTACAATTTAGTATCATAATCCTGTAGCGGTTCATACAACACATATCCTTACCGAATTTCGTTACTGTAGCATTTATAGTTTCCGAGTAAATCGGCTGTGACAGACGGACAGACGGACAGACGGACATGACGAATCTATAAGGGTTCCGTTTTGCCATTTTGGCTACGGAACCCTAAAAAACTGCATGAATATATTTGAAAAAAAAAACTACTCAGAAGGGGAATCGAATCCGGTTGTTTTGAAAAAATAAACTTATCTGCACTATTTCTGTTCGGATATCCATTGTGCAGGTCTTAAGCAGTAAATAGTAGTATTTGTTTTTAGGAACCATATCCCCTAAGAAACATGATGTCTAAAATTAATAAAATACATTGTTTTCACATATTCAACACGTTTTTTTCTAATGTATAAATGCAGTTTTTTTTATCAAAATCGATGATAGATAATTAATAATGGTCGCTAAGAGCAAATACTACTTAGTATGTCTTATAGTTTCAGAATTTATCTTTCAAAAAAAAAAGGTTTAAGACAAAATATTATTAAATGACGTACTGACATTTCTATTACTCCCTAGGGAATTTCACTTTTCTATTACTCCCGCTATGCATGCAAGCAATGGCGCGCTTAGACAGCAAGTGTAATAAAAAGGTGACATTAACCGGCCCCCAAGATCGCCTGATTTGACAGCTCCTGATTTTTTTTCTGTGGGGTTATTTAAAAGGATTTGTCTTTTCTAATTGACCAACGAACGTTTAGCAATTAAAACAAAATACTCGAACCACGATCACTGAAATAACGCCGGAAATGTGTGAAAAAGTGATGAAAAATGCGATGAAAAGGGTTGGCATCTGCGATGCTACTGGAGGTGGATATTTGTCTGATTATTTTCCATGTGTAATTGCCGACCCAAAATGATTTTATTTAACCAGTGATACTTTATATTTTTTGAGTTACGTATAGAATAAAATTTCAAAAATAAAGTGTATATATCTTATTTGGCCACCCTGTATGACTATGAATATATTCTAGATTGACTTACACACTGTTGTGTCAACAGTACTTTCAAATCCCATTGTAATCGCTGTTTAATAATACCTACTTCAATATAATTATTACTCGAACTATTTATTGCGCCACCGAGTACCCGACATCTTCTCACGAAATTTAGGTTTGCTCCTTGTTCCACCTTTGCCAATTTTGGCAATACGTCAAAACAGCGCTTAACTAGATAACTCATTTTAATTATTTAGGCATAATATCTGTCCAATTTGCGAAAGAGACAGGAATATATTTGTCACGATGACAAATGTCTACTCTTTTCGAAGAACGTCACAACAAACAACTCTGTTCTAAATTCAAATTATTGACAACCTATTCAAGACTTGTGGCTGACCATAAAGAATTTAAAGCGATGTGTATATGACACTAAGGTATATTTTCCATAAATGTTGAGATATTTATGACCACCCTGACTGCTCAGATATTTCTGATTATATCTGTGTTCCGAAAATTTGGCCTAATTATACGTTACGAATTAATTGAAAAGTGGTTGTTCCAAAATTTGTGACGAATTACATGCCTCTAATTATTGCCCTTTTCTCACGTAACGAATTTATTGAAATTTTACGTTGCTCCGATTTATTTGGGGACCTCGACCGCTACTATATATCTGATGGCGACTGTACTTAATTATTGTTATTAAAATATTATCGAACCGGTTTACTCACATATTTAAATGGTTGCTCGAAATGTTTCGACCCATTAAGAGGGTACTCCGGACGAGGACCCTCGTAATGGGTCGAAACATGTCGAGCAATCATCGACTTAAATACGTGAGTAACCCGGTTCGATAATATTTTAATATGTTTGAGTCTCACGTTAGTTATAATATAGTTCTAGAATTGATTGTTTTTATTTCAGTATAATTTGCGGGCTAACGGCGTTCACAACCAAACAACACATCATACGGGCAGCGCTGGAGGCTGTCTGTTTCCAAACTAGGTAAATATTATACTATCTCAATAGATCACCTTTAATAAAAAGTCCCACTTCGTCAATCACCATGAACGAAATTTGGTTTTATCTTAATATTTAGAAATTCTCTGTCAATTGGCGCGCAAAACTAAGTTGCCGCCTGCCGGCTCCGTTGAGCAGAAAAGTAATATACACACCTCGGCCGTTAAAGTCGGGAACTAAATACGTGGTAAATTCTTACATAACCTTTAGCCAACATACATTATTAAGACTTCAAGCTCCCAGAGCACATCTTGTGTTTTTTTTTTTTTTTTTTATTATTATTTATTAGGCACACCAAACAGACAACATTCAGTACAATGATTAAAAATATACAGTGAGGACTGGTTTTAAATAAAAATGCCATCCAAAACAGGCATGCACAGCAAAGACAAATAATAAGAGCAAACACTATCCTAAAACTAAAATTACTTAACAACTAACATTTTTTTTCACTTTTAAATAAAATATCTATTTTCAAGGCTGAGTATGATGGAGGATAAGTTTAGCTACCTGCCTTCTGAACACTGCCAGTCGTGAGTCGAAAATATCAATTTCCCTGTTTTAATACAAACTCATTATATTGGCGACACATTCTAACAATTGGGTTATAATAAAAAGAAGTGTTATTCTTGTATACTTGAAGGGCAAAAGTCCTAGGAGCGCGGGATCTAAAATCGGGCTGTTTGACAGCAACTCGCAGCTGCTCGTTTATTTTCGATTGTATTGATTAATAAGAGACGTCTAGCTACGAGTTGCCATCAAACACGTTATACGATAGCCCTTTTGGGATGGAAGTACACTTTGATACAGTTTCGATGGCTGTTCTCAAATTGGGAGCGGTGGCAACGTCGGCTCACTTCCTATATTGAAACGAGGATCTCAGTGTCGTGCTCGTCAAGAATTCAGAGCACGCCTTCGTTCCCCCTCGAACATTCTTGCATGCTGTCTACTGGCAAAATGAGCAGCGAAACAGTAATAATTCGTTCATTATACAAAACGTGATTCGTCGAAATTCGTTGATTTCGTAGAGTGGGGGATAGAATGAGCGAATACTCGTTTGGTCTAAATCCACCTATATCTTATGTTAAAAATATATGTCACACCCGCTACATAAATTAAGCTCAGATTAGCAGACTTCTAAGGCATGTTGTTAGTCAAACCGCATGATCTGCGATCGTACTGCGAACTTCGTAATCCGCAAACAAGAATAGTGACAAAAGATAAACCCTCGAAATTTACGAATTTCCAATTCTGCAGTGTGGCCAAGAATATCAACTTATGAAATAGTAGATCACATGCCAAGGCCGTTTAAGTGGGAAATGTTTATGACGTGAAATTTCGAAAGTCACATGCGTGAATCAACTTTTTTCTCCGTTATTATTATTACCATGGTTACTGCGGTTCTAAGTCAAGCTGGTTTTATGCAAAACTATGCTAAAGACAACAACAGTTGATTCACCCACATTTTTGCTGGTGGTAGGACCTCGTGCAGGGTCCGCCCGGATAGCTACCACCGTCTTACCCGTTAACCTGTCGCTAAATAACAATGCTTGCACTGCGGTGTTTCGGTTTGGGGGTAAGATAGCCGGTGTCATTACTGACATAGAGGCAATCCATCTAAGTCCTCAGGGTAGGCAGCGCATAGGCGATTTTTTTTATCACTATGTGCATGGGCCTCAGTTCCTGCTTTCCATCAGGTGGGCTGAGAGCTCAGTTGTCTTAGTTGTCTACCTTCGTCACATAATAAAAAAATCACCAGTATTTCCATTATATCAAGATTCCCCTTGCGAAATTACCCGAGCTTTTCTGACATTCGATATTACCTATAACCTTAATGTCAGCCTTCGTAGGCTAGTTGGTAGTGACCCTGCTTACGAAGCTGGAGGTTCCGGGTTCGAATCCCGGCGAGGGCATTATTTGTGTATTTATCACAAATATTTGTTCCTTGGTCATGTCTATGTATTTAGGTATATGTATGTGAATGAATGAATGAATGAATGAAGCATTTATTCGAAACACAAGTAGTATTGAAATACATCAATTGGTATTATAAGTAATCCTGGTTTCGGAAAAGGATAACACTCAGCATGTGTCGCAACACAAAGTGATACGACGCTGATTTTCAGTGTACCCTTACACAAAAAATAAACAAAAATACAAAACACTAAACAATACAGAACACAAAATTACACTACGCGAAGTACAACAGAATGTGCAGTGTAATTAAAAGCTACGAGAAATATAATAAAGATTTAGGTGATGAAAGGTGGTATTCCAATTTCAAATTAGACAAACAGATATGTATAGTATATTTAAATATATTATTTGAATTAGTTAATAATATGAATTGAATATAATATGAAATTATGATTTGATTGTATATAATATGACCACGTACCGGAAGACGCAGTGTGGGCAGACCTCCCACAAGATGGTCCGACGACCTGGTCAAGGTCGCGGGAACCCGCTGGAGGCAAGCAGCGCAGAACCGGTCATATTGGCGATCATTGGGGGAGGCCTATGTCCAGCAGTGGACGTCTTTTGGCTGAAATGATGATGATGATGATGATGAATATGAATTGAAGTTAAACTATTGTGAGACACGATGTTTATTAAATGATTTTTTTTTTATTAGTTACGTAAAACAATTGTAATTTTATATTAAGTCCAAAATTGACATAAGCCGGTTAGTTGGGATTAGTTTGTTCATTAAGGAGATAAAGTTTAAATTTATTTTTAAACATGGTTAGCGAACTGGCATTTCGGATTGGTGGAGGAAGGTTGTTCCAGCACCGCGTAGCTGCGTACCGGAAGCTACCGCGGAAACTAGCTGACCTATGTCGTGGGCATATGAGGCGAGGGGCTTGCCTTACGTGTCTACGGGAGAACGTTAGTTTCTCGAAAAGATAAGAGGGTTGTTTAGTCTGGACGATCCCGAACAAGAGCGATGTATCTATCTATTATATATATCGTCGCCTGGTACCCACATCACAAGCCTTAACTGAGCTTACCGTGGGGCTAGGTCGATTTGTGTAAGATGTCCCAAGATATTTATTTATTTTAATGTGTATTCCACAGGGACATACTGGAAGCCATGAACAAAGACTGCGGCATGCCATTATCAAAACTGCACGTGGACGGGCACATGACCCGGAACGACCTGCTCATGCAACTCCAGGCTGACCTCATCGGGATACCCGTGTGTGAGTATTAGTCTCATTCTTTAGCTTAACCTATAATTTAACCGATTTTTTTAATGATAAAGAAATAATACTTCGATAGCTCTTTACCCCATCCTCACGCTACTCTATTGAATCGTTAATTCACTACCAACTAGGCTACCGTAGGCTGAGGTTAAAGGATGAACATCATCATCATATCAGCCGAAAGACGTCCACTGCTGAACATAGGCCTCTCCCAACGATTGCCACAATGACCGGTCCTGCGCCACCCGCATCCAGCGGACTCCTGCGACCTTCACCAGGTCATCAGTCCACCTTGTGGGGGGCCTACCCACGCTACGCCTTCCGGTACATGAACATGTTACCACTATTATTGTTACACCTGAACTTTTTTATTAACTGAATTCTGTCCCCAGTGCGCGCCCAATCGTGGGACATGTCAGCGTTGGGAGCGGCCGTGGTGGCAGGCCACGCCGTGGGAGTGTGGGCTTTGGACGCCTGGCGCGCCACCGCGACCCCTAGCGACACCTTCCTGCCCACCACCACCGACGACGGTACGTACACAAGCGTGGACATGTCCAGCGCTGGGCCACGCCGTGGGAGTGTGGGCCTTGGACGCCTGGCGCGCCACCGCGACCCCTAACGACACCTTCCTTCCCACCACCACGGATGACGGTATCAGGGCCGGCTCATATGAATACACATACATATTTATAAATAACTTTACATAATATGGTTGCAATATGACTATACCGAGCATAGTACTCAAGTCCTCCAAGGTCTCAGCCAAGACTACTATATCGTCAGCGAATCGAAGGTGAGCGAGGTACTCGCCGTTTACGCCGACTTGAGTACTATGCTCGTTGACCTCAGTAAAGCCTCCGAGCGAGTTGGTCTTAGGATGAACATGGATAAGACGAAAATCATGTCAAATTCCCATGTAGCACCAACTGTCCAACTCCCGTAATAATCGGAGACTTTACACTCGAAGTTGTAGACGAATATACAGGGTGTTTGGTTAGCGGTGTCGGAGCTTTTAAGGGCTTAAACTACAATCAATTTCAGTGATAAATTACCATACAATTTTTTTTTTGTGCCAACAATAATTAAATGGCGGCCATTTTAAAATTTCAAACTGACGAATACGGGCGCACGTGATATTTCTGGAATTATACGTTTGTTATCGGTGCTATCCTTGCAATAAACATCTTGTTAGAGAGCTCATTAGATAAGCAAATTAATTAAGTTAATCATTTGACTCAACTATTTGAACAACAGGGCTAAAAAAAAATTTTTTTATTAAAAATAGTAAAAAATTCACCTTAATTTTTCAATTAAAATAATTTTGCATGAAAACTAGGTCGTTAAGATAGGTTTTTGGTGTTGTTATTTGTTAGTACAGGATGTTAGCTAAAAAATAACACCGTAATTATAGTTATACCTTAAGTACTTTAGGAACTAGAAGTGCTCAAACATGCACTGGATGGATGGAAGGCGGCCACTTCACTAGTCAGTACACTGCTGACATTCATTTGTTTATGGATTTTGCATCGGGAACGATAAATGCAGCTGTTTTGGTGCATGTTTGAGCACTTGTAATTCCTAAAGTACTTAAGGTATAACTGTAATAATGGTGTTATTTTTTAGCTAACATACTGTACTAATAAATAACAACACCAAAAACCTATCTTAACGACCTAGTTTTCATGCAAAATTAAATTAATTGAAAAATTGAGGTGAATTTTTTACTATTTTTAATAAAAAAATTTTTTTTTCCCTTGTTGTTCAAATAGTTGAGTCAAATGATTAGCTTAATTAGTTTGCTTATCTAATGAGCTCTCTAACGAGATTTTTTTTGCAGGGATAGCACCGATAACAAACGTATAATTCCAGAAATATCACGTGCGCCCGTATTCGTCTGTTTGAAATTTTAAAATGTACGCCATTTAATTATCGTTGGCACAAAAAAAAAATTGTATGGTAATTTATCGATAAAATTGATTGTAGTTTAAGCCTTTAAAAGCTCCGACACCGCTAACCAAACACCCTGTATATACCTAGGACAAACTATCCAGTTAGGTAGGTCCAACTTCGAGAAAGAGGTCAATCGTCGAATCCGACTCGGTTGGGCAGCGTTCGGGAAGCTACGACACATATTTTCGTCCAATATTCCGCAGTGTTTGAAGACGAAAGTCTTTAATCAGTGTGTGTTGCCAGTGATGACATACGGTACTGAAACGTGGCCGCTTACAATGGGCCTCATAAGAAGGCTCAAAGTCACCCAAAGGGCAATGGAGAGGGCTATGCTAGGAGTCTCTCTGCGTGATCGGATTAAAAATGAGACCATCCGCAGCAGAACCAAAGTAACCGAAATAGCTCTCCGAATCGCTAAACTGAAGTGGCAGTGGGCGGGGCACATTGCGCGTAGAACCGATGGCCGTTGGGGCGGGAAGGTTCTTGAGTGGCGGCCACGTACCGGAAGACGTAGCGTGGGTAGGCCCCCCACAAGGTGGACCGATGACCTGGTGAAGGTCGCGGGAGTCCGCTGGATGCGGGTGGCGCAGGACCGGTCATTGTGGCAATCTTTGGGGGAGGCCTATGTTCAGCAGTGGACGTCTTTCGGCTGATGTGATGATGATGATGATGATGACTATACCGTGGGACATGTCGGCACCGGAATCGGCGGTAGCACGCGGTGGGCGTGTGGGCCGTACAGCCACCCCCATTGACACCTTTCTTCCCGCCACAACCGACGATGGTATGTATACGACAAAAATGCTATGCTCTATCAGGGCCGACCCATATGAAGGGATCGGAACCGAATAAAAACCTCGTAATAGCTGAATTTTAAAATACTGATTTCTTCACTCTTTATGTAGTACTCACACTATTTTAAGTAATGCGGCGAAATAAATACTCAGTGATTCCCGTTTACAGGACTAGTGCATTGTATACATATTATTGGCGGAAAATAAGAAACTCTGAAGAAACGTCTGAGTAAAGCGCAAACCAAATGTGCGGGCTTTGTTTATTTGGTAATCAGATCTGCATTTATTTTCAGATAGAATTACCTCATTATAGAAAATATTTTCTTCGGTTACCGGGAGGATTACACATGAAATAAAACTGAAAACGGATAAACTCGCACTTTTAACTTCATTTCATTTTTTAGTCAGCCTCCGTAGCCTAGTTGATACTTTGATAGTGACCCTGCCTACGAAGCTGGAGGTTCCGGTTACGAATCCCGGCGAGGGCATTCTTAGTGTATTTATTTATCACAAATGTTTGTTCCTTGGTCATGGCTGTCTATGTATTTAAGTATCTATATGTATCTATCTATCTATTATATATATCGTCGCCTTTTTTTTTTTAAGGAGAGGAAAAATGCATTACGCATACCACCCGGGTGTGGGGACGGACCCGAGTGGTTATGTGGGACTCCTCATTATGGGCTGATGAGACCTTGAGTTTACCCACTAAAAAACCTCTCCGTCTGCCGCCGCTATGCTGTAACGGTGGGCTGCAGGGACGCTCGCGCTTTACTTCTGCAGCACCACCAGCACCGCTCTGAATATCAGAGCGCCGCCTCCGGAGGCCCGTATTGGCCTCATCTCTCACCCGTGCTCATTCCACCTTGAGTGACCTTGCACTGGTAAGGATGGCAGACGTCCCCATGTCTGTCATCCTGTGGTCACTCTACGGAGACAGGCGGCGGTCCTGTGCGGCACGTCTGCGTCCAGTCCGCTTGCGGCGCCTTGGATCAGCCGATGGGTCGATCTCTCTGGCCCGTTCCGCCAGTTCCTTCTGCTACAGAACATATATATCGTCGCCTGGTACCCACATCACAAGCCTTAATTGAGCTTACCGTGGGACTAGGTCGATTTGTGTAAGATGTCCCAAGATATTTATTTATTTATTCCGACATTTCGAACACTTTAACCTTGTAATGGCAATTTTTTTCAAAAAAATTTTCAAAATTATTTTAAATTTCCTTATGGCTCAAAATTGTATGTTTCGGTTTAATGCATGATGTACTACAAATGTTTTTTGAAAAGAGTTGTCCCGCTGAGTTTCTTGCCGGTCCCAATTTTGGGATACCTTCCTAACAATACAATCATACAAAGGAAGGAAATACTTCTCAGGCAGTGGCGTAGGGATAGAACCGGCGTAGATTATTTATTTTGTCTCTTGTCTTCATTCTGAAAATACTTGTAATGAATAACTAGCTTAATTTGCTAATGTAGTATGTACATTCACGCTTAAAATTTATTGTCTGTGGTTTAGTATAATTATTTTTCTTTGTGGGTAGTTTTGTAGTTATCTTTCTTATGTTGATGGAGGTAGATCTATCAAATTTCCTCCATTGTCAGTCATCCGCAGACCACGAACCCTGTAAAGTGTTCGAAACGTCGGAATGAAGTTAAAATTAGTTAATGTACGCGAGTTTATCCGTTTTCATAGTTTTATCTCATTATAGAACTTAACTAACACAAAGGTATTATAGATGAAGGTATTATAGATGATGTTGTTGTATCTAGTCGTGCGTATAACTTAAATGACTTACAGTGATAGTCAAATACGGAACATCAAATGTCTTATACACACACACGTTACAACTACATACACAGATTTATTCTTTCACGTATACGCAAACAGAGTCCAATCCATTGTTTTGCAAAGTAAGAAAAAATACAAAAATATTACAATTGTAGGTACACATATTATGATTATGATGGTTACAAAAAATCAGGTAAAAGGTGGTGTTATGATTGATTGCTGATTTTCCAGTTTTGATACATAGCCATTGCATGTAGTTATCATTTTGTAAACAATTGTTAAAATGACACTCGCTAAACAACAATTTTAGTAACAGAACATAATGAAGTAATTTATGTATTTTATGAACGATTTTTTTTCACCTGCGTAGTGGTGTGTTGTTCTAAACTTATGTTAAAATCTATGTGACAAAATAGATAAACATTAAAACTAGTGCGGCAGTCTTTCATTCTGTTGTTTTACTTTTTGTTTCATTAAAAAAATATCTTCAATATTGTCTTTTCTTTTCTAGATCGAGACGCGCGCTACACAAAATGGAAGATGGCCGTCCAACGCTCTCTCGGCTGGGCGACCGTCAAAAAGTCGATCGCCATGACAGGTCAGAACTTACGAAACTTTAGCATGAACAAGCTTACCAGCCTAGACACTATATCCAACGGCAGTAGGAAAAACTCTCTCTTCGAAAACGCTGACACAGACTTCGAAATAGACGAGGAATGTAGCACAGTAGAAGAGTTACTTAAGTACCAAGCCAGAAAGTTCTCGATATTCCCTCACAAGTCTAGGAAAGAGCGCAGTATTTTAGACGACGCGGATTATTTCATGGCGAAAAAAGAGTGCGACTACGGTCTGTGTCAGTGTTGTAGGACCGAAAAAAAGTTGCAAAAGCCGACCAACTGGGAATCTATAGAAGAGATGATCGAGAACGACCCGGAGATTATATTCGATGGGGACCATAACCCTATAGTAGTGGAACCAAGGAGGATGTCAGCGGCGCCGGTAGAGGTGGGTCCTTTAGACTCGGTGCCGGCCGTGCTGACTGGCAGCGCCGTCAACTTGCGCAAGCACATGCATTTGGAGAAACTCCCGGCGTTATTTAGAACGATTTGTAACAAGTTTTCTAGTACTTCGCTCACGTAGCTTGCGGTATTAACAGAGGCATATATTTTTTCAGTCTTAAATTTAGTGTTTATAGCTTTTCGCGAAATTGTTCATAGTCAAATATGGCCTACACTTGCTCAGTAAAAGAGATGGGATTGGAAAGAAATGTGATATGTAGTGATAGTGATTATCGACATACTTATCGTTCGATGCTCTTAAAATTAATAAGTCACACCAGATGACCAGGCAGCGGAACTTTGGTGCCGATGATATCATTGTGACGTAAACTAATTGGGATATAGGCTGTTCTTATAAATAATACATAACAGATCTATCAACTTTTGTCACGCTTTTACAGATGCAACAGTTGGCGCTAGCATGCAGAGTTAATAGCAATGACAAACTTTATATTCAACCTTATACAAACGTGTGCTTTATAGATGTGGTACCTTATCACGTTTCTTAAATACACAAGCAAAAGACAGTAATATTGATTGCGATAATTTTCTGATAAAAATAACATAGAGTGATTATGTTTTTATAAGTACTTCTCAAGTGTCAATAAAATATCAGTGAACTAAAGAGGTTAATACGTTTATTATTGGTTATCTATCATCTAGATAAAATCACTCTGTATGCAGCCCCTACGTCATACGTTTGTCATCGGCACCAAAGGTCTGCTGCCTGCAGATGACACACCGCTTGCGCGTGATTGTGACTCGCCGTCGATGTGTCATCTACTATGATATTTCATACGATACAAAGCAAGATACATGTATCGTGCGCGCACCCGTCGTGGTTCAGCCTTTAGCACATTTTTTACTCGGTAACACAAGAGACAACACTAACGTTTTAACTAACGCCTAAGATACGCTGGACGTGGTATTCGTACAATCGCCATCGTAGCGTCCAGAGCACTCAAAAATATCAGAACACGCCGCTATCGTTATGGCCACAGATGTCATATAATACCATAGATCAAGCAAACGTATCTACTTAGCGTCTCAAATGAACTCAGTGAAATCCACTGAGTTGTTCGTCTTTAATCGCAGCTTGCAGCTTTCGGGCGTCAAATTTTGTAAGTTGAAGTGAACAAAAACATTAATAATGCCTCCTTAAGTAATATTAATTGCAACAACACAAAAAAATAGGAATACTCAAGGGCCTGAGACATATTTAAAATCATAGGCAAGTAACAACTTCAGTACAAAATCTGACACGCTCGGCCGCCATACAACTGAATGAACTTGTTTCTTCTATCCAAATCTAATTCTGTGGTTATGGCAATAAAAGCGTGTTCAGATAATTTTGATCGCCCCTGACGCTACGATATATCTGGGGTGTCTTTCTCGAAAGCTTGTAACTTGTAATACAAGCGGAAGTCCTTATCTTATTAATGATGTTAAAAAGAGACTTCCACTTGTATTACAAGTTACAAGCTTTTGAGAAACAGGCCTCCGATGGTGATTGTACTGGACATAATCTTAAAAAATACTTGGTAACACAGGGGACTAAACACGGTGTATTTTTCGGCCTTTGTATGGTGATGGTGGAGAATTTTACATAATTAATAATACATGATTTTGCTAGATGTGATCTTCGATAATACATAATTATAATAAACAAGCATCGTTCTCTGAACGAAAATTGAAACGAATTTGGTGATGGCTAGAAAAAATGTTACAATAGTAAAGATGCAAAACTATATTGACGTAGTGATACATTTTAAAATATATAATGAGTGGTAAAACGTCGTCGTCTCAGTAGTCAGCTACCTAAATAGATACTTCTTCACCTATTTATTATGTAGTCTTTACAATAAATAAAGTTGATATTATAGAAAGTAATCAAAGAATTCGATTTCTAAAACATATATAGAAAGAAATGAAACTATATTTGCTATATTAATTTATTAAATTGGATATTTTATTAAATAACTATACTTCATGCTTATTAGGCTACTAATATTTAAATAATTATTTTTGTATAATGTACTATAGTTAAGACGCTTAGCTAAATTATGTAAAATACAGTTTTAGGCCTAGGCGTTCTTTGTTTCGAACCAAATATTATTTCTGTGTCTATTTATTTTGATATTTGCATTATATTTTTTTTTTGTTTACACATTGTAGCATTTTACAACTAAAAAACATACATACGATCGATTCTAGTAATAAATAAAGGAAAACGGAAATAAAAACTCATGAAATCACTTTTTTCAGAAATGTATGGTAAACGTTTATTTTAGTTTTTGCATCTTTAAAACTATTTTACCTTTGGGTTTTCATTATGATTTACACATTAGAAAATTTGTTCATTACTATCACTGATCTGCTTTTTTCTGCATCTCTTTCAGGCCATAAAAATACTAAACGTAGTATATACAATAATAGTGATTTGGCTAGTAAATTATAAATGAGGCATTTTATATTAAAATGCATGATATTCGTAAAAAAAATTGTTAGAAATATTGTACCAATGTTTATTGAAAAGACATTATTTTTACTTTTCTGTATTATAGTTGTTAAATAGTTTGACAGTATTTTTGTCATGCGTTATTGTTACCTATGCTAGTGAAACTAGGTAAAGTAGAAGCACTCAAAATGTGTGATTCAACACCATATGTTACTATTTTTATTAGGTTTTTTATTAGACTGAAGATTCAAAAGAATTATGAAGTATTTTGATGTATTTTCGAATTAACCAAATGTTAATGTTTTCTTTTTGTATGCCTGCTAGGTACTTAAATTAAAATTAAATATATAGCGCTGTGATTATTTAATATTAAACAATGAGGCAAAATTGATATGATACGATCTCAGCATAGGCTATATTTTGAACTATTGTCATCTGAAATATTAACTTAAAAATAGTTTAAATAAATAAATACTGTCTAATGCATGCATGGTTTTGCATTTGAATTGTGCTTCTAGTTTTGCGATTGTATTACTTCAAATCCTTAAAATGTAGTTTTACTAACATAACAATAAGACTGCTATTAACTTGAATATTGAATAAAGTATTATTATATCGATTTAATGTTTTTTAATTTTTTCTTTGCCTCTGGAATTTTCATTTTGACTATCCCGTAAAAGTGATTGGTTATTTTTTTTATTTAAATGCACAGTTTCACTAATTATTAAAATTTATTGCTGAATAAGCATAATAAATTAAAGACTCACTTTAATTAAAATAATAATGACTTCACGTACTGTTTGCTTTATTTTTTATAGTCAACACAATAATTTATTACCGTACAACTGATATTACTTGAATAACCTGTGACTCGAAACATTTTGTATGGTCATGGCCATAATTTATTATGATAAGTTGATTGTAATGGCTGATGTCACGTTTTTCTACTTTAACCCACTACTTATAAAGGCTAACGTATGGCAAGTTTTTGTGATAAGAACTTATATTTATTGATGCAAAAGCGAATAAAATATGCAATGTGTTAAGTGTGTCAAGGTGTTTTGCAACTTTTTTTCGTCAAAAGCAACAGATAAGTTTATTTTATTTCTAACTACTTACTCTAACAAGCACAACATTTCACATGCACTGCTTTATTCCATAGATCGTCATAAAAACATTCCAACATTACACTTGGGTGGATCAACTATTTCTAGTTGTTATAATCTTCCAAGAAGTAGTAATACGATATTGAACTTAATCAAAATTACTCATTTTTTTTAATACTTCTGCCAAAATATTGACTAAAGCGTTTTAAAAAGTAAGCCAGGTGACATTGCAACGAAGAATAAGAAACAATTGATCCACACATTAACATAATTACTAACTTATTTTATTTCATTTTAAACACAAATTAAATTTAAGCACTCATGTTAGTAAATTGTGTTTCTTAAACATTAGAAACAAATGTCAAAATGAAAGGTTTTTTTATGATAAATGTTTTTTTACAGACGAACGCTATAAACTGCTGTCATCGATTCCAGCAACGTTGTTCCTTATTGGCAGCTTCACAATGCTAGTCGTTTCCAACGCGCTCAAGAATAGGTGATAAGCTAATCTAAACCCTATACAATAAGAAACAAGTGTTATATATCTGTACGTCATTCGAATTTGTACACCTGGCTTTTGAAAGGTTTTTGATTATTTAATTTTATTTCAAGTTGTCTTCTAAACTTTTTATTTCAAAATGTTTGTGTCCTTTCTACTCAGAATCACAAGATAATGTAATATTTTTTTGTCGGTTTGTTATAATTTTTCATTAAATAAATTTTGTTTGGTGGTAAATTAATGGAAAGTCCCGATAATATATAGGTATGTAATGTATTTCAAAAAATTGTGACATTTTTTCCGCTCTTAGTATCAAATGAGCGTGTGATTCATGTAGAGATCACATTAAATTGAAATAAAAGGTGAGCTCTTTTATTTCGTACGGATTAGTAATTACACTCCTTATTAATTTTAATGTAATAAACTAATAACAATTGATAATAAGTACGAAACTACGCCGCGAACTACAGGTTGATTCATTAAGACCAAGCGCGATTTGTTTTAAGGTCTTGCAATTTAAATTGAGGCTGTTACAATTGTCTTCACTTCTACAGCCCGCAGTCTAAACTGTCAGGCATTTAGAAAGAGTCTGTCAGATTCCAGTTATTGGGTAAGTTCGGCATATAAGTTTTTTTTCCATTGGAAAGATCCATAGCGCAATAACTCAGGTATTTGTATATATACTTATTAGTAATTATCATTGCCATATAATTTAAGGCGAGGTAAGCGTAGAATTCCCGTTTGTTTCTTTCAGTTTTCTCAATAATACTACTTCCTTATGAAGTAAAACTTATATATGTTACATTTGAGAACTTGATCTATCGCGCATTGATTAGTATTAAGTATTTAAACAAACTTCACCCTATAAAAAACGATCCCAAACATAGGTCTTATCTCTGCATGAAAACTCATTTTGCTAAGAAACTACATAACTTTACCAAGAAAAAAATATATCAGAAGAAACGTCAAAGTCTGTGTCAACGATTAACAAGAAGAAATCATTAATATTGTAAGAATTATATTTCATCTTACAAAATATGTGAAATTATTCTCCCGGATCGCTCCTGCTGTCATCTTTCAGTCCCAATCGGGACCTGTTGGAGGGAGGACGTACGTCAATTTTGCGCACCGCTGTCGTCAACCAAACTATCTTTAAGATTGGTGTGATAACACATAAAAAAATGTTATCATCACTGGGGCTTCGGAGACTGAATAAACATAAGTGGTGAGTGACTAAATTAATAGAATTATGTTATTCAATATATTAAACCAAAACAATAACAAACATATTACACAGTATAGATAAAAACAGTAGGATGACTACTGGTGATAAGACCATGACACATTTTGACATGACGAAAATAGTGAAATAATTAAGAATGGTACCTACTCGTATCTATTAAAAATAGGATTTTATATCCATAATAGTTCGTTATCAACCAATAAAATTTTAAAAACACAATTTATTTTGGAATTTGAATTATTTTGTGAAATGTTTTGCAAGCAGTCGCACTATATTGATTTAAACTTTCACGATTATCACTCATATTTTAAATACAAACGGGTCCTAATCGCGTAAACTTACGTTTAATTATATCCTGACGTTACACCCGTGATCGCAGGCAGACATGAGTATCAATAAAATATGTACTACTAATAATATACTATCAATTAAAAAAATTATGAAAAATAATGCGAATTGTTACGAAACATACCGATAATTAGTACATTTCGATTCAAGTGCGAAAAAATTAAGTACTAAAGGAGTGGAGATAAATTAAAGCACGACCGAAGGGAGTGCTTTAAATCGACACGAGTTACGAATTTCGTTTCCGTGTATCGTACGTCGTTTTTCAGTACATATGGCCCTCCGAAGATTTCGACCTGACGTAAAATGAACCACTTCTCGCACAAGCGCGTAAAAATGCGCAATCTGTACTGAGAAATAAGCTTTTCATAAAAAAAATGAATGGAAAAATATACGAATGACTAAAGTTGCTATAGGGAATGGCGCCCACTATGTTACATTTGCATGAAGGGTAAAGCCTAACAACTTTCTATTTGACCCTGACACGGTTCTCTAAATCATCTCCGAAAATTGTTTGTACGAATATTACATCGCAACCAATTTTTCGCATAAAGTCATTTCGCCGAAAGATCATGTTCCAATTTAATCTTATGAAATCGTTTCATTTCCCAACTAAATGTTTGGCAATTCTATCTTTGGGCTTGGTTTTTAATTGAAACTTTTCATAAAACATATTTTCATGTGGTTTATGGTTTCGCTGGCATTTAGTTAACTAAATAATTACCAATGTTTTTGGGTATAGTTTGGGGCGAATTTTATATAGGTATGTTTATGTTTTTTTAATAACAGCTTACACGGGGTTTTATATTAACACGTTCCCGGACAGTACGGCTGTAGCCGTCGCGTAGTCATTTGTTTCCTTTGGCCTATGACAGCTATGACGTCAGTGTGTTCGCGAATGAGTTAATGTTGATAAACAATTAAAAGTCGAGTTCTAAATAGTAATTAAGATGAAACTGATGAGGGAACGCAACGCCGAGGGATTAACAAAAGAGTCGGTTCTGGCACTCGCCGGCCGCTGCCGCGGCACGCTCGCTTCGCTCGCTCGGCTCGTGCGCTGTATGGTCGCAGTTTCACCTAACACTCCTCCTCGCTTCGCTCGTCGTCGTACCTAACAGGACTCCGTGAAATGTTTTTTTATCGGTATTTTTTTGTAGTTTCTTAGAGGAGTCAGAAATCTGCATATATTTTTTGACTATGGTTATTTTTAACTATTTAGCTTCATATTTGTCTAAGACAAGTAGGTATATGATAATTATAAAGAACGGTTTAAATATTTATTTTTTACTAAGTTCAAACACTGGTGAAACGTTATTCGTGTAATAGTTGTTAGGCCTAGTGAAATGTTTGACAAATGATCAGTATGCTAAAAGCATTGTGTCATTACAATAATCCGTTTTATAATAATTCTGCCAAATGAAACGTTGTCATACCATACAAAAAATTGCTAATTGTTGGTTGTCAAAGTGAACCATCGGCGAAATGTTGGTTGGCAAATAAAATTCGGACAAAAAAAGTTCGGAGAAAAGGCAGAACCCCCCCTGACACAGTGTCGCTACAAACAGTTTACCTATGGCAATAATGTGCATACGTCATGTATAGTCAGCATGGTGTGTATTGGCTTCATGTTGATATTTTTAATACCAAAAAAATGATTACATAGAATCAAAGCTTTGTAATATTACCTATTCGTCAAAATCTGATTCCAAATACTCAATATTTATGTATTCTTGATATTCTGACTCTGATGAAGTTTGATCTTCGTCAGATGTTGTGTCACTTTCAGGACCACCAACCTCGATTAATATAGATCGTTCGGTCTGGGCTTCGATTACAGGACCTTTATTCCTATAATCGTCTTAAATTTTTTTTACATGGTCACATATAATCCACATTTATATTTTATCGAAGACATCTATATTAATTTTCTTTTTGCGTGGGGCTTTATTTTGTACAGTTGGCAAAGTCACTTCTTTATTTTTAGAATTATTTTTAATCGTCGATCTACATACGTCGACCTTAAATGAGAAAATAAAATCTATTAAGTTTAATTATAACAACTAACCAATTCAAATACAACCGCACTATAAGGTGTCAGTACCGGTCCTGTCAGTAACCAATTGCAAAATTTGCAAAACATTTTCCAATGGAATCCTATTCAATCCTTCGTCCTTTCTTTGGTTTAAATATTTTATTGTATTTAAGACGATTTTTCTTGCTTCTATTGCTATCTTTTTCGGCATTTTTATGATAAAATCGTTTAAGTCGCGATATATTTTCTTTTTGTTTACATCGGTGACATTCGATGACATTCAACGCCTGATGTCAAACAGTAATCATTGCCAGTAAAATAAATTAGTGTCACTGAAAATCCGCAACATGGCGAGGGTCAAATAGTAAGTTGTTAGGCTTTAAATTAATAAAAATTTAACAAAAATGAAAGTTTTACTTGATAAATGTGATCTATTATCTATACCAATGATATGGTACATATTTATTGTAACGGTGAAAAAGTAACCCTGTATAATAACACAGATAAACTTGACCATGTACAGTGATCGTACTAATAATGTGGATGACATTAAATCACCTATAGAATGTTTTCAAAAAATATTTTTACTATTACTATTTTTACTAAAACGAAAGTGTCATTTGAAATAAGTAAGTTGAGTACATAATGCCGTTCTTTTACTAATGTTTTAAAATACACAATTGAATGTCGAATTTACAAGAATATTGTTATAATTTACCCTTTTTGGAGATACGTGACAAAAACATGTACGTGCTGTGATAACATACTAAACATAGAACCAACATTCAAATGCATTTTGGAGATAACACAATATATCAGAAATATAGAGCCAAAGAAAACGCAAATAGTATTAAAGACTGTATCGTTTAGTATAAATACAAGTTTAACCTGGTCTAACTTTTGAAATATGTATTAGGGTAAAAGCACCAATAGATGACTGCCACCCAGAAGTTGACTGATAGGTCTAAAAATGCAAATAATTAAATTAGGAATAATTTTACACGCCCGGGAGTATTTTTCTCACACGCAGCAGCACTATATCGCGTCTCCCATGCGATTTCACAGACAATTATGCCACGCACGAGGCAGTGAGCAGTCGTCGAATTTGCGCTTCGCGCCAAAATCGCGTTTTATATGGGATCCTTATTAAGAATAGCCCTCAAAAATTTAAGCGAACAATTACGTAAAAAATCGAATATGGCTTTTATTTCCTTGATTCACTTCAGTATAGATTTTAGACTAATATCTCTATTGTGTATATTATAAAGAATAATTTGTTTTTATTTATTTTATGAGACATTTGCTGGTCAAGTTATGGTTCCAATATTGTGTGTTCGGGCCATAAGATGAACGACGGTCAACTTTTGGGCAAAGGCTCGTATTTTCAAATGCTTGTGTAAATTATAATAGAATAGCTAGATTTTTAGACCAAAAGATGAACGACACTTTTTTCCTGTATCACGTTTTAAAGTAATTTATTTTTGTATGGAAACGGGATTGTTCAACTTAAGAATCGCTGTCCAAAACGTGAACTAGGAAAATTTAGTGGTTCATCTTTTGGGTTGGATTCCAATAAATGAATTCGAATCAATTTAGTTCGTTCATTTCGTTGATGCGGTGTCCCAAACATGAACCAACTGATTTAATTGAACGGTTGAATTTGGGAAAAGTTAAACTTGGAGATCAGTTTATTACACAATGTACACCGTGTTTACATTTCACCAAAAGAAGGTTTTTTAAGTTAAATACAATTAATTTATCTAAGAAACTAACGTTTTTACTATGCTCTATTCATCTATTGGAGTCTGGCCGTTCATACACCGTTGGCCTGAATAACCCGAAAGATTTAAACCACGTATTCTTAACGACAGTACGAGTAAATAACGTTGTATTAACATGGGTCGAAATGTGTGTTTTAATTGACCCACTTTTTCAATACAAATTAAATCATAGTAATAGCGTGTTTCTTTATGGACAAACCTTTACTTCAGAGAGTAAGCGAATCAAATTAATCTCAAGTTGAGAAACAGGGAGCGAGCATGACACTTCACGAGTCGCTCCGATATCACACGAGGCACGGCGAATGCCGTGACACGTTTTCCGTAAAGAAGTGTCACAACATAGTCTATCATACAAAACGTTTGAAAGGATACAAAATGGAAAATTACGATTTTTTATAAAAAAAATTACCAAGAGCGTCAAAAAATAACATTGATCTTAACTATTTATTATTAATCTTGATTATATCCAGGAGATCATGTCTCTTATTATTATACCTTATACTAAAGCAGGAAAAGGATGATTACTTTATTATTGATTGGATCATGCTAATCAGTACCTTCGTACACATACTATTTTAGGTAAATTCTCGATGTGTTGATTTAGTTGGTACTGAGTGAATTAAAATAAACAACCATGATAAACAGTTACTATCAATTTTTATTTATTTAATGTATTAGGTTTTCAAAGTGTGTACCGCCGGTTTCCGCACAAAGATTTAATCTTAAACGGATTTCGTTATTCAGGTTCACAAAGGTATTCTTTATTTCTTCTGAAGCGATTCGAATTCTGCCTAATAGTTCTTCTCTGGTGTTCACTGGTGTTTTGTATACCTTATCTTTTAGAGTTCCCCATAGAAAAAAGTCCAGTGGAGTTAAGTCAGGTGACCTGGCGGGCCACGCTAAGACGTTGCTTCCACGGCCAATCCACCTCTCAGGGTATTGTTCGTCAAGCCAATTACGAACTGCTAGTCCGAAGTGAGCCGGGCATCCGTCATGTTGGTACCACATGGTTCTTCGGGTTTCCAAATCGATATCTTCAAGTAATTCGACTAATTCATTATTTAGAAAATGTAAATAATTTTCTGAATTTAATCTATTTGGAAATATGACGGGACCAATAAGTTTATTGCCAATAATACCAGCCCACAAGTTTACGGAAAATTTGTGTTGGTACGAATTTTCCCTTTTTGCGTGGGGATTTTCTTCCAACCACATATGTTGATTATGGGAATTAAATACAGGGAGTATTTAATTCCCATAATGTCGTAAACAATGACTCATCGGTCCACAATATTTTATTTAGAAATCCAGGGTCTTCAACTAATTTCTGGGTCATCCGTTGGCAAAAGGCAACCCTAGCTAGCCCATCATTATTTATTAAACCTTGCACTTTTCTGTAATGGTAAGGATGCAGCCCGTACCTTTTCCATAGCTTCAAAACAAGTCGGTAATTAACATTCACCATTCGTGCTAGGTACTGCTTTTGACGATAATGTTGGATCTTCGGTAATCAAATTCATTATGCGATTCTCTGTTTGTATATCCAGATTTATCGCTCTTTCTCTTTGAATCTTTCCAAGACCTTTTTCTCGAAACTGTCTGTGGATGTCTGTGAAAGTCGAATGGTGTGGTACACGGCGACCTGGGTATCTTCTTCGGTACTCAGCGACTGCTTGGAGCGAGTTACCATCACAAAAAGCCATACACATAATGAATATCCGCTAAATGTTCCGGCGGATAAAACGGCATAACGAATATTATTTATTAAATTATAACAGTGTAATTCTTACGTGACAATCAGTAATAATTTGAAATCAGTTTGTTTGAAATATGTCACATGTATCAATCATGTTCAACTTTAAAACTATCAATCAGCTAGTTGTCGGTGATGGCAAATAGGTTGCACTTTGGTGATTGAAAGCTGAATTAATCTAGTCTTATCAGTCTTACTGATAAGAGAAAAACTACTTGTAATTTTTAAGTGAAATAAGAAAGATAAAGTGACAATTATTACCTACGCTGTATATCAATTGCATGTTACATATTTTTATCCACAATGAAAAATAATAATTTTCGGTAGTAATAATAACTTAATTAGGTAAAACTGGCTGACACCGATGCACCTAGGTAAGTGCGTCTGCGTGAAAGTAGTAGGTGACTACGTCATACCTTAGGGTGTGTTATACTTGAGATTTTTTTTAATATGATTTGTTTTAAATAATTAATATCTCCTTAATTATGAGGTTTAAGACTATGTGTTACTAAACTTTATATACTCTAATTAGGCTGTAGAATCGTTACTATAAATCTTTCGGGTTATTCAGGCCAACGGTGTATATTGGTCTCGCTATGTTGCAATTATGCTGGTTCATCTATTGGGGTCAAATTGTTCAGTGATAGGGCACTTGTTCAACTACTGGGAAATTTGACCCCTTTTTTAATATAATCATTTTTATAAAATTACTGAAGTTTAATACGAGGCACGAAAATAACTTATTCTAAACTCAATTAAATGTGAAATCATATAAAAAAATAAAAATTGATGAGTATGAGTTACATCATATAGAAAAAAATATTCAAAGTTGGGAAAGTTGCTTAACTGTTCATCTATTGGTGATTTTACCCTATTTTGCGTTTCTATGTTCTGGGTGTATGGTGTGTACGTAATGTATGGCTACTTTCCAAATTGTTTCTTTTAGGGGCTTTATCGTGCTTAAAATATTGCCTATCAAACGTAGGTATTTCGGACAAACCTATACAGCTGAATGTAAGACTATTTCAGCGACTCCATGGTACTATTTTAAGAAGCAATAGGTCAAGATGCTACCAGAGTATATTATTTAAACGGAGTCTTCATGATTCCCCAATCAGGCAAACACAAATAAAATGTGGTGGATTTTATGTTTTACACAAAATCGGATTTTTACACAACGTTTTAGATGCCCTTCACTTTCTTATGCGTGCGAGAACAGCGAAGTAGCTATAAGAATCAGCCATACATAAAATCTTTAATGAAACACCGTGGGCTTGATCCATAGTTAGAACAGGTAGATATAAATGCTCCATGACAGTTATATTAGATGTCAAAGTCAAAATACACGTAAGCTACATACCATATTCTCTTTAAAGTATCCTTTCGCAAATTCAGGTCATATTTTTTGGGCAATATAAGAGCTATGGCAATATCTAAATGTTTGACATTACGAAGCACATGAAAGCGTGTCTTTCAAAGTACGATTTTTTTGTGTGTTATGTCGTCTTTTTCGCAAAACGTAAATTTTCGTGTAATAAATACTTGTCCGAAATATTATTTTATTACTCAGGAGATCAGGATTTTGGATTGGGTTAGTTGTGTCTAATCCAGATGGTTTACGTCGAGTTTCTAGGATGAAATGTGTACCTTATTAAAGCAGTAATTAGACACATGTATGTTTTTATCCTCGTCCTGCCCGTATACTAAATTGGAGCCTTTGAAATTTAAACCTAATGAGTTATAAAATATAATCGCTTTTCTTTTGTTCTAAACAATCAAAAATGTCCTTTATAAATCACATTGGGCAGGACGAGGATAAACATGTAATATAAAAAATTATGGCCAAGTAAAGTCGTATTTATAATAAATGATACACCCTTTAATATAGGCCTCACACATTTTATGATAGCAGCAAGTATACCCTGGGTGTAACTACAAAATACAATCAATACATCTTTCGTCCTGTATAAATGTAATGGATTTACTCGCGATTATTATAGTACTTTGTGAAATATGCAGCACGGAAGCTTAAATAAAAGCATTATCCTATAATGCAAAATTAGGTACGTTATTTTTACATCATCTGCATGATTAGTTCGACCCCTGATCATCATGTATAATTATATACTTTTTTCGTGGACAGTCCATCAAAACTTTTGAAAATCAGCATGTTGCATCATTTTTTATGAAATTGTACGCCTGATACGCATTATAGGACCGCGGATCTATAACGAGTTTCGTATTAAATATTAATGGGATAGTCTCGCATCCGTGTATTTTCTAAATTTACCGTCTATTTTACACATGGCTTGCTAGAGCTTGCCAGATTATAAATTAATCACTTATATTATTATTATGTTACACTATGTCGTTTCGATTCATACTAGTCACATAGTTGTAGTACTGTAAATATTTTCACTATGAGTATTACAGTATCACGTCATCATTGACGGCGACTGTCACGGGTATTAGCGGAGGCTGGATGACTCTTAAAACTAGCGTTGAGAGGTCAAAGAATATGGCCTTAAAAGGATAACTATACATAGAGATATAAAAGTGGGGCACAATACAAGAGTTTTTAGACGATCTTATCGGATAGGGGCATTTTTACTTTTTGGGGTACCCAATTAGCGCGAAGTTATAAAAACTTTATTTTCAGTCAGCTTCGTAACGACAATTAAGTACAATATCTTTAGGAAGTTAAACTCGATCGGCGTTTTTGTATTATAATATGGTTTATAGTTTGTAAAATGAACACCAAAACTGAGATATTATCGAAATTTTGTGCTTAATTGTGGTTACGAAGCTGACTGAAATTAAGATTTTTTAACTTCGCGCTGATTGGGTGCCCTAAAAACTAAAAATGCCCATATAGACGGTAATTTCCAATTCGATTTTAATTTATGATTCGTCCAATCGCCTCAGCTTTCATTGCGAGACCTTATTCTACGAACTTAAAACTGTTTAACACGTTTTATAATTCAATTTGTATCTACTTTGAATGTGAAATTTTGTTGATATAGTAGTAATTGTGTATAATACACATGTATATAAGAGTCAATCACATTTTTTAATTGCATTACGTCCCCTGGGTGACGTGACAGAATAACACCAAAAAAAAAAAGTAATTGACCTATAAACATGTATACAATGTACAGGGTGGCAAAAAATTAGTTTATTCCCGTTGCCAGTGTTTTAGGACGCAGACTAGACGCCCTAGGAGATTTTTTAAAATTAGTTCAAGTTCCAAGTCATCAGGAATGCACTTATTTTTAGACACCCTGTATATGAATTTGACATGTTAGGAATCAGGTCGCTGGTACATTTTTATTCCACTATATATAGTATGAAAGCGTGTAATCTTGTATATCTATATCAATGTTAGTTGTATGAAAGTGTTTATTCATTGCAATGTTGTCCAAATACACCATCGATCTGATATCTAATATTGTACTTCGCATGACTCCATTAATATATCGTCGGCTGACAACCAAAACTCAACAACTGTCACCACTCTTAGCAACCTCTTATGTCAGTACTTATCACATACGATCTCTATTTCAAGTAGGTATTTGTTACTTTGTGAGTTTTGGTTGTCAACTGACGATATATTTGGATTAAAAAAAAACATCCCCTTTACGACTATTCGATACGTTTTACTACATTTGACTTAATTCTGTAACGAAAGGATTGACAGCGATATTTACAAGTATAATTTTAACATGGCTAAGGGATTCCGTGACAATGGACATCGCTAAGCGCTGTTGTTATGGCTTTTCATACTGTTTTTTTATACTACACCTATTAATATCACAGTTTCATAAACTACTATAAAATGGTACAATCCGTTTATAATACGTTTGTCTCGAAGTAAGGCTTGACGGCCAATAATGTAATTATTTGCCTTTTTTTCTATTACTGTTATCGATGGTCAGTACACTTGGAAAGGTACCTTGTCACGACTCTTAAAACAGACCTAACATGTTCTTTAATAAAGTCCATTTTAAACATCGTGACAAGGTACCTTTCCATGTGCACTGACACTGTATGAATTTATAATCTAGATTAAAATAAATTATTTAATTCTCATTCCAACATGCGTTGACATTTAATGGCATTTTAGAACAATTGTTTTAGATTGTAACTTTTTTATTTAATTTATTTTAGTATTAAGCGAATTACAACTACGTAATATTGAAATAAGATCAATTTTGTACATAGAATGGGAATCTGTAGAATAGAATGGTTTAAATTAATACACTCCATTCAACCAATTCGAACCGCAAGTTTACACTGGAACCCTGTCAAAATATCAATTGGAAACATTTCTTACAATCTGATATACAGGTTGGCCCATTCAAATCGGTCAGTATGGGAAAGTCTGAGAATATAAGACATACGAAGATCTGTTCTTAGGAACCATGTCATCGATTTTAATAATAAGGAAAACTGCGTTGATAAATATGAAGAAAAAAAACTTTTTTTCTTAAGATTTACACAATAAACACCTAGAAAATAAATCTAAGTACTTGAAAACAATGAATTCCATTCATTTTAGACATCATGTTTCTTAGAGACATTTACTGCTTAAGACCTACACAAGCGATATCTGAATAGAAATAGTGTAAGTTTATTTTTTCAAAACAACCGGGTTCGATTCCCTAGCTGGGTACAGTTTTTTTTTTCAAATGTATGAATGCAGTTTTTCTTTTTATCAAAATCGGTGACATGGTTCCTAAGAACAAATCTTCGTATGTCTTATAGTTTCAGACTTTCCCATACTGACCGATTTGAATGGGCCACCCTGTATACCGTTAGTACGACAGAGTTCCGGTGGCCCAGTGTTCGAATTGGTTGGCTAATAATATTGGGCAGCTCAAAGCAAAACCATGCCCTTATAATAGTGTTAACTATTGCTTGATTCAATGCTAGTCACGTTTTCTGGAAGACAGCCAATGATTTAGTAAATAATGTTGTTTATGTAAGTACCCGTATGTTTTCATCACAAAACTACGTATAATCAGTCACGAACGATGTTCCTCATAATTATGTTGATTTGTAACCAGCAAATACGTAGGTTTATGTCAATTTTTACAGCTAGCATTAAAATAGATGTTGTGTGAATGTATTTTTCCTAAAACGTGAATATATGCGTATATGTGTCGCCTTCGTAAAACTTTGCTCATTTAAATTGCAATTTTAACCCTGTACAAGGCGCCGGTCTCTAAATAGACCATAGGGAATGAATATGTCATAGGGTATGACCCTCATAACATTTTTTAGTACTCTAACTCGCAATGAGTCTTGAAATCACGCTTCCTAAATACCTATTTTACATTCTCAAATGTAACGTGGTAAAGTTGTAAAAAGGTTTTGTATTCATACAAACCCATTATTATACGCATTATTCAACGTGATTTTTTTCGTACCTCTAGAGACTATAAGATAATTCGCCATCTACTACAAACTCCGATCGATATACTCTTTCAGGGCAAACCCTCGCATTTATTAATTATACAATTCCTGAATGTTAGTGTTGTAAACTTAAAGTTGTTGCACTGGTCGTTGTGGCAAATGTGTCAGTGCAAACAGAAAGGTACCTTGTCACGGTGTTTAAGATGAACTTTATTAACACATGAGGTCTATTTTAAGTGTCGTGACTAGGTACATTTCCGTTTGCACTAACACAAATATTGTTCGTAATTAACACCTTCTGCGGTATTAGCTTAACTTGTAACTAACCATACTTTGTAAGAGGTCGAAAGACCCCCTACCGCAGTGAACGTGTTAAAAGCTCAATGAAAATAAAATCACGATCGTTTGCATTGTGTTACGAAAGGTAATCATACAAACTATATGGGTAACTTCGTATCACAAAACGTGACGTTAAGGTTTGATTTCATTGAACCCCTTTTAACCCTTTATAAGGCAGAGGGGATATGTTTCCCACCATGTTTCAACATTGTGTCAAAACGGCAAGAGCTATGCGCATTTCAAAATTGAAATAATACAGGGTGATTAAGGGGTCGTCATCCCAACTGTAAAAAACGTGTTAAGATGGTATTTCTGAATAATGTTTCCCATGGAACAAATATGAATATCACGAAAAAAAATTACTGATTTTATAGCGACCAGTGCGGATGTGTTCATAACTTTCAGTCTCGTTTCATAATTATGTAAACACATTTGCAAGCAATTAGTATGGAGGAATGTATATATATTAATGAACTCGAACTTAACTAGTAAAAAAAATACGCTTGTTCATATATAGGTCCCATGGGAAACATTGTTCAGAAAGACCATCTTAACACATTTTTCACAGTTGGGATGACGACCTCGTAATCACCCTGTATTTATATTGTAAGATTATGCATGTCATAGGTACAATAAGTGCTTACAATCTAAATAACATAAATAATAAAAAGCCAAAATCATTAAATAAAAAATATGTATAGTGGATTTCTGGCATCTGTCTACACGTTAAAGGGTTAACTATGTGCATTTTTTTGCAATTGATCCAAATAATGTTCACTGGGTAGATGAGGATTATGAGAAATACAATTTTGATGTAATTTTTTTGATTAGTTCATATTTTTGTGATTTTTACTAATCATTCCTTTAGTGTTCTTTATGAGGGCATGTGTGTGTTATATCCTTGCTAATTATGGGAGTATTATATACTTGTACAGTAAATTACATGTACATACGATATTTTACTATTTTGAATTGTTTTTAAATATTGCAAAAGACATTTTTATAAATTCTCTGAATGTATTGTTAAGTGACATGTTGCCTGTTTTTTACTTGAATTTTTATTGTTAAACGATTTATTGTGTTTATTTGTGGTGAATTAAATGATTTGTTGGGTTATTACGGTTTTAATTAAACACCCTATCTAAAAATAAGCATACCAATCCCGATATCACAGCCAATAATTGGCTGCCAGATTTGCAGTGTTTGTTCACACGTTTCTACCGTTTTACGGAGTAGGTAGTTTAATATAAATCCTCAAGCACCTACAATTAATCAACTATACAAGAAGACTTGCTATAAATCAGAGTTGGGCAAAAAGTAATATGATTACTCCTTCAGATTACTTTTGTATGTGTACTTTGTAATAAATATTACAAAGTACACATACAAATGTAATTTATAGAAGTAATCATATTACTTTTTGCCCAACTCTGCTATAAATATATGTATATAAAGGTCTAATTTCTAATGATATACTATTATATAATTTAAAATAAGACTTAAAAATATAAGGTCCTAATTTATTAGATGCAGATATTTTTACAGCTGATAGTACTCGGTCTCTGGAGTATATTAAACCGTGAAACATTATAGCTTTTACGATGTTTTTTTGGAGAAAATGGAAAAACAAATTTGCTACGTAAAAACACCCTGTTAATGTGATTATTAAATGAAAACTCTTTGAACAGATTCTAGTACCTCTTTTACGTACCACTTAACTGGAACTGGCCGATAAATTAAATAGTTGCTTGTCAATGTCATGTTATTTTCCGTTACATTGTGTCGTTTGATGACATGACAGACAGAGTGTTATTGTGACATGTGATAATGCACATGATGATTTTTTCTTGACGAAATTATAATTAATTTTTTTGTTAGGAAAATGAAATCAAAAAAGTTACATGAAAAGATTTCTTAATTTATATTTAAAGTTAATTATTTTAATGTAAAGTATCATGTGTTAAAATATCTGCATCTAATAAATTAGGACCTTATATAGGTACACGTATCAAATAACAGGCTACATTATGCCCATAAAAAAGTATCCCAAAAATATTCGTAGATTCTTGGGCATTTTGCATTGATCTTGCTTTCGAATGGGACAATCTCGGGGTTAATATATTATACCCGTTCGATCAGAAAAACTTTTGAAAATCTGTTCACTAATATTCTCGTAGATATCGAGTACCTAACACACAAAAAAGTCGAATGGGAAAGCTCCTTTTTTGAAGTAGGTTAAAACAGATAGGTGCGATAATAACTTGGTAGTAATCTCGTCAGATTTATTTGACCCTTAAATGCATGACCTTGACAAAGATTTATTTAAGGTTGTCAATAGAGTCGAGATTAAATGATGCATATACATCACTATGCATTTAAGGATTAAAGTTTGTTTTTCTCTTACGGTAATAAGTATGTTACCGTAGGAGGAAAACAATCACCGCCATCGATCGAGAATATTAATTTTAGCACTACTATTTTAGTGGATCTATATGCCACGTATCTACAAGCCTAAATTGAGCTTACCGCGGAACTACGAGTAGGTCGATTTATTAGTGTATGTGGGTAGTTCTATGCGATTATTCTGTCGCACCAATCAAGTCATTACCATTCCCAAATCATTGACGAACTGCGTATAAATAGTGGAGTCATTTTCGGTTATCTTGTAGCAGACGCATGTTTGTCTGCTATTCTGACAATAGTCTCGTTTGCTTTTATAAAACGGAAAATAAAATGGTGATGGTAATGAACAGTAAAAACGCTTAAAAAAAACGCATAGAAACACCCATTTATTTAAAATGGCGTTTTCCTAAAGAAACTAAACCAAGCCTTATCTCAACGATCCGACAACCTGCGACCTCCACCTGACCTCGGCAATGAATTAGACGCGCGTTGTGACCATGTCAATGGCCTGTCCTAATGTTTCTTTATTTAGGAAGTACCTACGTCTTGGATGTCACCGAACAGGAAGAACTATTTCTGTACGAACCTGTTGTGATAACGTTTGTTTCAATGTCGTGACTAATTAGTATGTACTACAACAACCGTCGTCATAATGGACAATTGGACACATTACTGCGATCGCCTACCCGCTTGCCCGATGTGGCGATCTGGCGATTCTATTATTGCGTCTATACGCATAAGTAATAGGAGAGGCAGTATGTCAGGCAGTGGAATATAACAGGCTCATGATGTGACAAAAACGGACAATTGTGCATATTTTTTTGTACAGGACTGCGGCAATTATCTTGTAGTTCGAGGGCTGTGAGGCTGGCACTGGTCTCTCCGCGAGCTACTAAGTTATGAACTATCGGCTATAAACACGAACAAAAGAAACGCACTCCCGTGTAAATAAAAAAGACACGGCGATACTCGCCCAGCTACCAGTTATCATCGAACTACGAGATCAAGGCCGCTGTTCTGTACAAAAAAAATATCGAAAATATTTGTGGAAAATATCTAAATCAATATCTAAATCAGAAATTCGGATAACCGCGACATGGATGTCGACGAGTCTCACACGGCAGCCGGCAGCTTTACTAAATGTAAGACAAACCTTAATGCATAAAGCGCTTGAATTGAATTGAACAACTTTACTACGACCATTACCGTAGTGACACATTGTTTAAAGCTTAACCTTCAATAAGTTAATCCCCTATAATTATAGGTACTATAAGTAAAATGGACAACAATCCATGCAATATACGCCGCAACCAGTACCGTTTCTTGGTAACGGAAATGACTGAAATGAGCCATAATTTCAACTCGTCACCAAAGCATCCCACTAGGTTGGATCGCAAAACGCCAGTCATCTTCAAATGGTTCGCTAAACTTTTATGTATCTATGGGAATTTTCATAGCCATCATCATCATCATCATCATCATCAGCCTATGATAATCCACTGCTGGACGTAGGCCTCTCCTATTAATTATTCGTAAAGATGCATGAGGTTAGGAGGTAAATGCCCATAATCACCACGCTGGGCAAGCGGATTGGCGATCGCAGTAATGTGTTCACTACGATGACGCTGCTGCCCATCATCAATCCTTTGTCAAATAATGGTCAGTGACACTTCAATCCCTTAGTCGACTCTTACGACACCCGCAGGAGGAGTTGGGGTGGTGACAAATGTATTCTCACTGCCGTCACCACACGGCATTTTCGTAGTAATTGGTGACTAATGTTGATTGGCTCGTTGATGCAACCGTTCTTGTTTCTCTACGTCATCAATGCAACACTGGCTCATTGCTTGTGACAAACTCGTAGTTGGTAAGTACAGCCAGCCAATTGGAACCCTAACTAAAAGCAAATTTTACTGTGACACGGTTCTAGAGTGACCTAGGTTCCAGATTGCTTGAATAGGTACATTGTTTGATTTTAGAATTATAACTTAAGTGAGACTCCAAACATATTTAAATATTGATCAAACGGGTTACTCACGTAATTTTAGTCGATAGTTGCTCGATGCTTGTTTCGGGCTTTGATCGCGGGTACTCTATAATGAAGATCCTCCAAATGGATCAAACCATGTCGAGCAAAATTATTGACTAAAATTACGTGAGTAACTCGTTTGATCAATATTTAAATTTGTTGTTTGATGGTTTTCGATGCCACTACCGTAGCAATTTATAGACCAAATAATACTTGCATTTTGATGTTCCTTTAAGTATCTATAAATATAATAAGTATCATAATTATGTAATACACCGGAGCTGTCACGGTGCTCAAAAATATCTGAACACTCTGACACTCTAACCCCCTTATTCATAAACGTCTGCTAACTTAACAAGCCGCTAATAATTGTTTATCCCTTTCGGTCTTAACAATATGTCCATAAGAGCAAAAGGGACAAACAATTATTAGCGGCTTGTTAAGTTAGCAGACGTTTATGAATAAGGGAGTAACGCAATAACAATAGAGGCCAGGATACTTAGCCAAGTTGCCAATCGCTAACGCTTAGTAGCGTATCGTACTTTTCTGCTGAATCTGCCTTTTATCCTTTATCCTGATACCTACTAATAATAATAGTCGATGGGGTCGAAAAGTGCTCAAGTGGAGACCACGGCTAGGCCAACGCAGCGTAGGACGTCCACCCACAAGATGGACAGACGACCTTGAAGGTCGCCGGGACACGCTGGATGCAGGTCGCATCTAACCGGTACATGTGGAGGTCCAGAGGGGCCTATGCTCAGCAGTGGACGTCTTATGGCTGAGATGATGATGATTGATGACCTACTCGATTGCAAATAAATTGTACATAGTTAAAGGCTTATAATGAAAATAAAATTATAAATATTGGATGTCATATACCAAAGGAAAAATGACCTAGATCACCAACGTCCGAGGTGGGAATCGAACCCACGTGCTCAGCTTTCGCGGCTGATGCCTGCACCCCTCGGCCACTTGGTCTTAGCAACCACCACTCAATTTTCACGGGTATATGCAATCCCTTACAAGGCTAGGCTAATATTTAGTTAGTAAATAATTTGATTTGTGTTTTCACAATACGTTGAAAATAAAATGTAAAATTTTGTGTAACTACTTTTGACAGTGACAAAAGACAACTAGTTCAAAATGTCCTATGAGCGATCAACAAATTCCACTTTTCTAAAAAAACATACATATTTTGTGTGATGAAAGACATTGTATCTATGCATCGCGGTCGGTAAGAGGCATACTAACTTGAGCCTAAGGAGTCGGGCTTCTATCACTCGTTAGTAATACCGTACTACGTAGGGAGGTATCCCTAGATGCACAATGTACTATTATCACACGTGGGAAAGATAAAGTATACTCGCGTACTACACATTGTTGGTCTGCAATGTAGTTAATGTGTGTCATACATAGGTACTTATCTAAACTCAAGGATGAATATTTACTTTTATCTAAACACTATCCTCAAACGCAGCGAATCATTATGTCGTTCGCAGCTACCTGTCAACCGCAGTGTTTATCCGTCTGCCTCTGCGCACGGAGGTTGTGGCGTAAACCAGTACATTTATATACTAACTAGTGTGATTAATGAATTGGAATTGAAATGTGCTGACGTCATGACACGGCGATTTATTCTGAGCAGTTATAAACCTTGTGTAAAAAACAGTGAATCCTGGATAAATTAAATGTAAGTAAGCAAAAAGGTATTACAGAGTGACATTTAGCATTGTCGGTTAAAATAATCAGCTTATGCGTAAGTAACGCAAATAGCGTAAGGTGAAATTGTATACAAGGTGTAAGTCTAATACGGGCGAAGCTCCTAACGAGGGTTAGTTTAGGACATAATAACTAAGTACATTTAGATGACTTTTACTTAAAATAAGAGCAACAAAATTATCCGCACGAAATAATTCGGCGCGCAATGTAGAGCCACACACTCAAATTAAACTCTTGTTGATAACTAATTCCAAAAGCAGATGACATAACTGCCAAATAAATATTAACAAATGTTCGTGCCTTCATTGTTGCTCCGAAAATCTTAAAAATAATCTGCGGGGTCATAATTAAGTGTATAACTTCAAAAAGAACCTCGTAAATGAATCCCGTGCCTGGTTTAATTTATCGCCCGTATTAGATTTACACACCATATAATATACATTAAACGAGAGGTTTGGGTAACGAAATGCCTCTGTATCAACATTACGAAATGCTAACCAATCTAAAAAATTTAAGAAAGCATACCAAGACATACTAAATTTTAGGAATCAAAATGTACCTGTAAAATTGTAAACATTGTTTTAAGTTTTAACCCTTTAATGGGTATCGGCAACATGTCTGCCTTCATATAAAAAACAAAACAAAATCAATTTACAAATACGTAGGTAAGGCTCGAAATTGAATGCTTTCACAGAGCTGTCAAATGGTCAAAGGGTTAAATTCAGAGACTAAATATTAAGAATCCAAACTACCTATGTACAAAACTTTAACCAAACTGACAGGAACACTTTATCCAAGAAAAATACGAATATTATTGAAAAATATTTATCCAATTTCGAAATCTTGAACTATATGTATGCTCTTTCATGTCCACTTGACAAGGACATGGGGTTGGGGTTGAAACTTTGGGGCCAGGTGCGCGTCGCCTCTATAAGGACATTTCCAAGTGCCTTATAGAGGCGTCGGGTGACCAGAGGGCTGGCCACTTGGCTAGTATTTCGCGCAAAGACTCAGCATAGCAGTCCAGCGCGGTAATGCGGCCAGCCTTCGGGGCACTCTGTCTCCCCAGCAGGACCTGGGACAATTTTTTTTATTTATAATTTATTTTACTGTTACTTATATTGCTACTATACTGTTACTCGTATACTTTATTCTTGTTTTTGAAAATAAATAAATGATAATTTTGTTTACTGTAAGAATACTTTTTCTTGTGTTTTTTTTAAATAAATAAATAAATATCTTGGGACATCTTACACAAATCAACCTAGTCCCACGGTAAGCTCAATTAAGGCTTGTGTTGTGGGTACCAGGCGACGATATATATAATAGATAGATACGTATAGATACTTAGATACATGTGTAATACATGAACCCGGAACCTCCAGCTTCGTAGGCAGGGTCACTACCAACTAGGCTACAGAGGCTGACAAATAGATTACCCACTTGACAAGTTGTGTTAAAGTTTTGCACCCATTACATTTTGTAAATACACATTAAATTCTAACAGCAATATTGCGAAATGTATTGTATGATAGTACTTTAGATTTTAAACATAGATTGGTCATAGTTATCAAAGTATATTTTAAGGTCGTGTCCTCGCTGGGAACCGAACGGGCGACCGCGGCATTTAAAAGCCAATACGTACCTAACCAATTTATTATAATAGACGCTTTTTGGGTTAAACCATTTATGGTATTGTTTTCACCTTGAAGTGTTTGCGAAGGTTTCGTAGGGCATGCCTGACATAATTGTAATAGACATTGTTTATCTATGTTATTTGTACCGTATATTCACCATATCTGTTTTTTATTGATTCCGAGCATTGAGATGAAAATTCAGAATTAAATCCTGGAGATAATTTAATTATAAACTCAAATCCTATATTTTAAATAATAAATAAATATCTTGGCACATCTTACACAAATCGACCTAGTCCCACGGTAAGCTCAATTCAGGCTTGTGATGTGGGTACCAGGCGACGATATAATCGTATCATCATCATCATCATCATCAGCCAATTGACGTCCACTGCTGGACATAGGCCTCCCCCAGAGAGTTCCACAAAGATCGGTCGTGAGCTGTCCGCATCCATTGGACACCCGCAACCTTTACCAGGTCGTCGCTCCATCTTGTGGGGGGCCTTCCCACGCTGCGCCGTCCAGTGCGTGGTCGCCACTCGAGAACGCGCCGACCCCACCGGTCATCGGTCCTCCGGGCAATATGGCCAGCCCACTGCCACTTTAACCTGGCGATTCTTCGGGCTATGTCATATAGATACCTAGATACTTAAATACATAGACAGCCATGACCGAGGAACCAATATTTGTGATAAATGAACACAAAGAATGCCCTCGCCGGGATTCGAACCCGGAACCTCCTGAATTTTAATTTATTACGATCGGTTATCGATTAAAGAGGCTGTCATTATTGACTAAATTGGTTCTCAGGTTTTCACTGAACTAATAGTAGGGTATATCAAAAAATTTTAAAGCATATTTAATAATAATAAAATCTCGTGAAGGCCGAGAAGGACAAATCCAGTAAGTACCTAGACTTGGCCCACGAGATAACCGCCATGTGGGATGTTGACTCGACGATCATAGTCCCGATAGTCGTTACAGCGAACGGTTTAACAGCGAAGAGTCTCGACCAACATCTTAAGAGTCTCTCGCTAGATGGCTGGATCAAGGGTCAGATGCAGAAGGCGGTAATCCTGGACACGGCGCGGATAGTCCGTCGGTTCCTCTCTCTGCGACCTTAACCACCGGCAGCTTGGGCCCGCTCCGTTGCCGGCGGCACCCTAGGTTAGGTTTTTTATAATGTGTTTATATGTTTTGTATTGGTTTTGTATGTTTTATTGTATTTTACTTTTATAATCATATTATGAAAATACCTAACCTAAGAAAACTAATAAATAAAAGAAATAATAATAATAATAAATATCTTGTGACATCTTACATAAATCGACCTAGTCCCACGGTAAGCTCAATTAAGGCTTGTGATGTGGGTACCAGGCGACGATATTATATATAATACCTAGATAAATATTTAGGTAGAGTAGTGTCACACTTTGATCGTGAAACCGTTTGCCCAGCATGGCGATTATACGCATTTGATTACCTCCTAATGCGTCTAATACACATGGGTAATAATGATATAAATAAATATGATGAGCTCCCTGCCGAGGTTTTCCCGTTGGACTACAGTATGGGGTTCTTCAAAAGAGGAGTGTACAAGTTCTTATTGGGTCGGCAACGCGCATGTGACACCCCTGGGGTTGCAGGCGCCCATAGGCTACGGTGACTGCTTTCCATCAGGCGGGCCGTATGCTTGTTTGCCACCGACGTGGTATAAAAAAATAAAATAAATAAAAAATGTTTTTAGACATTTATATTTTATACAACGTAATTAGTATTAGTACCTATTTTAACACTTTATTTATGAGTTTCAATATCCAATTACATGAATAATGAAATAGAACTGAGATAGGAGCTTTATGTATTTTAAATAGATTGTTACTTAGTGAGTTTTGGTTATCATCCGACGATATACACACAAATTTATACAGCCCACTTTACGACTCCCTTCTCCTCAAACAAACAGCCAACGAAGGTACCATCATTTTGTATACTTTACTGCAATAAGATAAACTGTTGCAATGTAAATAAGTATTTACATTTCCGAAGTAGCAGTCAACGACCAATAAGGAGTGTACAAGTTATCCTTATTCCACTTACATAAGTTCTCCAACGTGTATTACTACTTGCCAGAGTCCTAAGTGGCAGAGGTGAAAGGCTTTTTGAAAGGGCACTTACTCCATTAAATTTCGAAATTGTGGTTTAACTTTCTTTCTTTATTAAAAAATATAAAACTATAAAATTTTGTTACCTTGATTTAAACTTTCACGATTATCACTCATATTTTAAACGAGTCACCCGAGTCACGGGTGTAACGCCATGCCCGAAACGTCAGGATATAATTAAACGTAAGTTTACGCGATTGAGACCCGTTTGTCTTTGAAATATTTTGTTACCTAATGACAAACTTGGATTCTTGAACAAAACTCATAACATTGACTAATTAACTTATTTACATGTACATAAAATACTTAAAAAACTATTTTTAATGTGTCTTTGAACAAAAATAGCTGTACCGTAAAAAGGGGTAAATAGGAATGTAAACTAGTCCCTAGCCCAGGACAAACAGTCCAGTTTAGAATAACAAATATGAAAAAATCTGCTGTTCTAAACTGGACTGTTTGTCCTGGGCTAACAGACCAGGATGCTTAGCCAAGTTGCCAATCGCTAGCGCTTAATCGTCAATCGCAGCTAACTGTCTTTGTCGCTCGAATATGAAAGAGTGACAGAGAGGGAAAACTGCGATACGCTACTAAGCGCTAGCGCTTGGCAACTTGGCTAAGCATACAGTTCACTCTACATTCCTATTTACCCCGCCATTCCTATTTACCCCGTTTTACGGTATCGTAGAGGCGCCAATTCCCGCCACAGACCCAATAATCGACATTTGCAATCATAATGTCATAGAAATAAAGTCGACAGAAGAGTGTCGAAAATTTACGAAAACATACGAAGTTGAGTAAGTGTAGCGGTGATATTCTCTACAATTACGTCGCACATAGTTTACTTAATACTAATTTCGTATATCCACCTGTCTCCATTATCTACCAGACGTGCTTCCCTGCGTTTGGCAACTCACGCGCAGACAGCGGCTGCGCGCGCAGCTACTAGGTGTGCGCGGAGACAGCCTTCTGTACCTGTTGAATTTGTTGCTCCGCAGTTTGGCGCATCATTCGTATTGTGGTAAATTGTGTTTGTTTACCTAATGATATAAATAAATAAATAATGTTTTTAGACATGTATATTTTAGTCACTTGCGTGTGATAGAGGTTTTTTATATGTAGGTAATTTATGTAGTAGTGTACATTTGTGAAAAGTTTGCGAAACTTGGTTTTAAATGTGATTTTATTTTTGGTATTGTGGTGAGTTATCAATGTCGATTGTAATATTAATAAGTAATAATATTGGCATAACATTACAGTATTATGTTAAGTCTCGTCGCAAAAAAATATTATTTTTATTGCACTACAAAACAAAAGAAATTGAATATTATAGTCATAAATACTATTATGAAAGGCAAAGCAATGCAACAAATTCTAAGTAAACAATATAACAATATTTATTTATTTAATTGGATTACTTTAATGTGCTGTTCAAATCTATGGGCAATTGGGCAGCTAAAACGAATAAGAGTAAATATAATACAATATTGATTTATAATAATAGTTTTTAATGAGAAGTTAGTTTCCCAGACTAGATATAAATACAAAGGTTTTATAAACATACTCTCATATAAAATAAGTCCAAAGGCATCATACTTTATTGTAATATGCAGGCCGTATCAAAAAATATTTAAGAGAAGTTTCTTCCGATATGTTTTTATGCACTTGACCGTACCTAGTTACAGAATAGGAAGAAAAATAAATAAATAAATGCTTAGACTTGGGTGAGAGGAAAGAGGTAAACTACTATGAAATTATAATATCGCACTGAAAACCCTTGGCCTGATTTTTTAAGTCTACATCGTTAACCATCTGATCACAGCTTTTACCTATGTGTACCTACCTATCCTATAAAATCCTATAAAGCTATAATAATGTATATATTTGGAATTTTATAAAATGGACGTAATCACTTAAAGATTTACGTTTTAAAATCTAGATTGTTTGCTTTTTTTAAGGTACCGCTAGTATCAAAATCATACTAAGTACCCAACAGAAAATGTAAATAAAAAACTATCATTTTCACTACGTTGAACTCGCAAAATCAGATTTGCAATTACAGTTGGCCGGCGTTGTGTTGAGTCATATTTTTGGCTGACTGTACCTTTTACGTCACACTTGGCAACTGGTATATTGTAGCTGATCAAAATATTGATAAAAAGAGTCATTATTCATAAAATAACAAAAAAACCAGTAATTAATATTAATGCTAAATTAGCTGCGGAGACTAATTTACCATTCACCCCTGACATTTTACCGTACAGGTAATCGGAGCAGCCATGACGCTCAAAAATATCTGAACATGCTCCTTAATGCCATGACAATAGAAGCCTGGGGGTTACTATGATGCACTAATGCGATTCAGTTTAGGTTCAGGGAAAGCGACATTGATATACGACTCATATAGCCTTGTCCATTTCTCTCGACCTAAACTGAACCGCATTTTAGTACGTCACTGTTCAAAATCAAAGTCAAATGATTCTTTATTCAAATTGGTATAGCAAAAAACTCCTTTGAATTCAGATATTTGGGTGCACCCTACGCGATATATCTGATGGTGACTGTACTCCTTGTACAGGAGTTTGGCAGTAGCCATCGTCACGCTTAACTTGTATTACCGGTTTCGCCAAATTCATTTTGAATGTTATTTTTTCCTCAAGGCTACAATTGAAGATCAACCTCAGCCTGCCAGTTATCTCCCACGATTCAGCCGCGACTAAACAAACAGACGATTTCAAGAATAAATAAATAATAAAAACTGTCTACTTAGTTGTTGATAAGTCACTTATCAACTGACAAGTAATCTCGACCCAGATAATTTAAGAAGAGATCTTATATGACATCGTACGTACAGATATGACATGTTACGTCGAACTATCGACAGATGTAGTTGATAGACTTAAATATTCTTATCTGGATCAAGAAAGTATAACATCAAAGGAAATCGATAATAAATGATGTGCTCAAGAATACATAAGTACTTAACATCCTATCGTAACATCGTGTAAGTAGAAGATTCAGCGTTAATGTAAGACTGCATCAAGGATTAGCAAACTGCAAAGATGGTTCAACGCGTATCCGATCCAGAAAAATCAGTCCCAGAAGACACATTTTCCCAACTACTAGGTCACTTCGGGAAATGGCAGCTAATAATATTCCTGTCAGTATTCCTTATTAAACTAGCATCAGGATGGGTGCAGATGACCATACTTTTCTTAACACCAAAAGTGACATATTGGTGTGAAGACTTTCCTGAAAACTTCACTGGAATTATAGTCAATGGGAGTTGCTATAAGGAGTGTTTGAAGTATGGGTACGACACGAGTCCTATGGAAAGTACGATAGTATCAGAGTGGGACTTGGTGTGCGATCGAGCATGGATGGCCAGTTTTACTCAGATGATGCTGCAGTTTGGGATCTTGGTTGGGAGCATTGTCTTTGGATTCTTTTCTGACAGGTACGTGCCAACAATTGTGAAAGTACTTAACCTGCTTAATTTGTACCAGCTGTGTACCAAGTTGCCAACTAGGTATACGGCAATTTGTTTGTGTATCTGTATATCTGTAGTTTTTACAATAATGTGGCCTATGATGTTATTAAATATACAATAACGTAACGTGATAAATGAAGCTTTGTGTTTTAAATATTTTGGAAATTAGCACAGGTTCAGAAGTAGGTAAGGTCGATTTATTTGTAAGGACGACATTTTATCAGTCATCACTAATGCTCTATCACATATTTAGTTTATTAGCTATTTTTGCCAGACATTCAGTAGGTAGTAATTAAATATCATACTATAATTTACACTCGCCAACACATTGAATTGAAACTTATAGAACTCAAGTGTAATAAAAATGATCAGTTTAAGGGTTCACGGAAAGAACATGTCTAGTCAATTCAAATTACAGAAGAAAAAAACCACCTTACTTTAAACAGAATATTAATGTGTGAATTTACCCTGATTTTTTTAAGCTTTCGACATGTTTTTTCCGTTGACCCTTCAGGTAACGTTCCTGTTATGCACGAAATTTCGTACTAGTACCATGGAAAATGTCAGCAAAGAACACGACAAAAACAATCACAAGCTTAATATCTGTTCCAGATACGGCCGTCGCATAACCTTCCTCGCCGCGACCTCCGGCCTCATCATCTTCTCCTTCTGCATTCCCTTCTCCCCCTCCTACACCATCTTCACCGCCCTTCGCTTCCTCCAGGGCATCGCCGTCTCGGGCACTATGGTCATCTCCTTCGTGATCGTTATGGAAGCCGTCGGCCCCAAATACAGAGAGGCATTTGGCTGTATCTTCCATATCCCTTTTATCCTCGGTCATTTATCTATCCCCGTGTTCGCGTATTTCTTCAGGACTTGGCAGACGTATACGCTAGCCCTGGCAGTGCCTCAAGTTGTGTATTTGAGTTACTTTCTGATCACGACGGAATCTCCGCGCTGGTTGGTCAGCGTGGGGAGGGTTGACGAGGCTACGGCGATCGTTAAGAAGGCTGCTGTCATGTAAGTTACATTTTATTTGTTATTTTTTACGCAATGAGAGTGAAAGATAAGCAAACGAACCGACTGATGGTTAGTAGCTCCCGTAGCCCGTTGTACGCTTGTTCGAAGGGATTCACATGGGTATTCTTTAAAAACTCAAACACCATATTGTTTCTATCCCGCTACTTGTAAACTACCTTTGTTCAATTATTATGCCTAGACATAACTCATAAGTATAGAATGATGTACCTAAACTATGAACGGTAACAGTCTAACTACACTACAAATAAATAACAACAAAATATATTCAAGAGCAAACAAATGTGTCAAGTTTGTATCATCGCATTTCATCACGAGGTTCAGAAACAATAATAGAACTAGAGAGTGGTAGACTTTATCTATAAGCGTTTAGGTAAATGATGACAAACCAAAATACACTGTTGAATATGTAATTATAAGGAAAATTTTAGTTAATTGAAAAGGATAAGAGAACTGTACCTATTTCGTTTCTTGATTATTTATTTTACCATCGTCAAATGGAGAATATGAGCCAACAATCTGGATCCATATGCTAAATTAAATTGATAAATTATTTTTAAATCCATTTTGTTACACAACTATCTCTAACATTCCAGGAACAAAATGCCAACAGACAAGATAGAGGAGACCCTCAAGAAGGTCTCCCACGAGCTGGTGACCCGGGAGACGCCGCGGGTCCACTACGGGGACCTGTTCCGGCCGCAGCTGCGGGTCCGCACCGTGGGCTCCTGTGCCCTTTGGGTCATCACGGGGGTGACCTTCTATGGTGTCAATCAGTATATCAGTCAGACTAGCTCTAGCTTGTATGCTAGCGTTGCAGCCGCTGCTGCTGTTCAGGTAAATAAACATAACACTCTGTTTTTGTGAGTTGCGGCTTAACTTGGTCCACTCGGGGTTTCTCTGCGAGATCGCATCAGGAATGACGAGATCCGCAGAAGAACGAAAGTGACTGATATAGCACGAAGAATCGCCAGGTTGAAGTGGCATTGGGCTGGCCATATTGCCCGGAGGACCGATGACCGGTGGGGTCGGAGTGTTCTCGAGTGGCGACCACGCACTGGACGGCGCAGCGTGGGAAGGCCCCCCACAAGATGGAGCGACGACCTGGTAAAGGTTGCGGGTGTCCAATGGATGCGGACAGCTCACGACCAATCTTTGTGGAACTCTCTGGGGGAGGCCTATGTCCAGCAGTGGACGTCAATTGGCTGATGATGATGATGATGATGCTCCACTACTGGTTATTCCAGCAAATCCAGATTAGGCGTTAAATACGCGTTTCCCCTTTCTAAAGAAGTCAGAAAGTAATTTTTTTTAGCGCTTATCGCTAAATCCAAAATGGAGCACCTAGGGTTTTCAGACCACAGGTACAAGGAAATACTCATACAATAAGGATGAAATTAAACAACATGGTGCATTGAAAGACGTTCTATGCATAACAAAAGGTATACCAATGTGTGACCGTACAAGGTACCTAAGATTTAGAAAAAAAAAATCTCGGTCGTCCACACAACCAACTGGAATCCTAGGATATTTTTTATAACCTGAATTATAATATTTTTATAATGTCACTTCGTCAAATTTAGTTCTTGTGTGGCATAAGGTTCCAATCGGTTGACTGTTATGTACAGACGGCTACTATAATGACATGTATTTTTTACCTCACTGCATGGTAATATTTAAGATGAGAAAATGGATCTCTTTGGACTCAACTATACGAGCACTACAGCTACCTACTAATTTGCGTGTGTGACATTTGTTCATTCATCTAAACTGAAAGGCATTTCTCATTCTTATTAATATATGCTAATAAAATTGTTAAATATACAACATATTATGATAATAAACAAACCCTATATTGGAACTTTCTCATACAATCCTCCTTTCGTACAATTCTCCATACCAAACTCATATAGGTTTCTGCCCTAAACTTTAGTTAATCAATCATTTTGTTCCGTTACTTTGTCTATGTCGCGTAACTTTTTGAGCTGACAAAAAACAGAACAGCAACAACAACGACAAACGATTAAACACAGTACCATCGTAAGCTGATTATCCAAACTCGACTGAACAGACTCTGTCAGATAATTCGTATTAGCTCTGTTTTTTTTTCTCTCATGACTGGATGAAAGATTGAAATAAATAAATAAATATATTGGGACATCTTACTCAAATCGACCTAGTCCCACGGTAAGCTCAATTAAGGCTTGTGATGTGGGTACCAGGCGACGACGATATATTATTATATAGATACATATAGATACTTAAATACATAGACAGCCATGACCGAGGAACAAACATTTGTGATAAATAAATACACAAAGAATGCCCTTGCCGGGATTCGAACCCGGAACCTCCAGCTTCGTAGGCAGGGTCACTACCAACTAGGCTACGGAGGCTGACAAAAAATCAGCCCTATTAAAATTTAAATTGTCGTATTCCAGCTACCAGCGAACTTCCTCTCAATCTGGTGCGTCCGCACATTCGGGCGGCGAGCCACCACCGTCTCGGCCTTCGCTCTCGGCTCGCTCTGCCTCTTCACGCTGTCCGCCGTCGGCGACCACTTCTGGCTCAAATTCACCCTCGGCACTTTAGGCGTCAGCTTTATGGCTATCGACGCCACCACTATTTACATATACTCCTCGGAGCTTTTCCCTACAGTTGTGAGGAATATGGGGCTAGGGTTATGCTCTACAGGAATGAGATTCGGGTCTATGCTAGCGCCGTTCATTTCAAACTTGGCGGTGACCACGCCATGGTTGCCGGCGGTTATTTTTGGGTGCGCTCCGCTGCTTGGAGCGGCTATTTGTTTGTTACTTCCGGAGACTAAGGGAAAGAAGTTACCGGATTCTTTTGAGGATATTGAGAGTTAGATTGAGATATTTTTGTTATTGAGATTATTTTGAATGTTAATTATGTATAAGTGTAAGATAAAGTTGGCGAAAAAGTATTCCAATTACTTTTCTATCTAGATTACAAAGTACCTACACATAATCATCAAACAGAAATAATCAAAGTACGTTTTTGCCTAACTCCGATGTTAGAACATCGTCATTGTGATTTCTATTTTAAAAGTTCCATATTGTTGATATTTTAAATGATATTTATACCTTAGGTTAAGTAATTTATATGGAGATATTTTAAGTGTAAGAACATTGCCATTGTGATTTATATTTTAAGGGTAACTATATTCCATTTTGTTGATATTTTACATGATATTTACCATAATTTAGGAATTTATTTATAAAATTAAACATAACACAACTTTTATCACAATTAAGTCTAATAAATAAATTATCTTAAGATGTCACATACCTATTATACCTAATGTCTAAAACCCTCATGTTTTTTTAAAAGTGATTCTTTGAGACCTAGACGGGCTATTAGAATTCTTCATACATCTTAGCAGTTTTAAATGGCACCAAATAAGCAGCTTCCAAATGAGGTTTTGGTTGTCTGTATATTTGTATGTTCGTCAGTCTGCGCCTCTTTCACCCAAAGCGAAGGGTGCCTTCGCCGCTGTCCGAAGATAGAAGTTGCCGGTTAAGCTGAAAATAATAGAAAACCCTGGTCAAGTGATGGTATTTTTACGAAACTATCGTATATATTAACGACAAACGGTTAAACTTAGGTACGTTTAATATTATCCTGACGTTTTGGGCATAACGTTAGCCGTGCACTTTTGAATAAGTATTCCATACCAACTGTTTACACGCCGTTGTCAAAGGCGGCAGGGCATAAGAAATTGTTATGGATTGTACAAGATTGAGATGATATAGCATAGCATTTGCATACACGACATAGCAAGTTGCTTCAAGACTGAGACGGAGTGAATCAGGAAGTGTCACCAAGTAGATTTTATTAAGTCTAGTGTCTGTAATAGCAACTTATTATCAGAAATATGTTTTGGACACCGCATCGAAGTTTTAGGCACGCAAACATTTGGACTGTAGACCGCAAACATAAGAACAAGACTGAGCTTTGGCTTATAAAGGTCGTAAGAACCAAAATTGGCTGAAAACCGAATGTCACATGTTATTTCTCCAGTTCACTGCACTTTCGAACTCTGGACTCTGGTCTATTTTGAAGAGAAAGGTGACAGCAATGAAACATGCTAGTATAAATGCAATGAAGAAAGCGAACGTATTTCACTGGCACATACCATTACCACTGGATCACAAACGTGCTGCGAGCAAATATTTTTTTATAATTTTGAAGACCATAGTCAAGGCAAAATGTAGTCATATTGACTAAAAGTAAATTTAATCACAAAACATAATCTTTTTTCTCTTGTTTTTTCTTACTTATAAATTGTTGCAACTATAAAAACGCAGTCCTTTGAAATTGGTAACACTTCATATCGTTCACCCTGTATGTGATGTGACAGACAGACGGACGAACAGAGTCGCCCATTAAAGGTTCATTTAAATACCGAAACAAACCGATAGGTATTGTCTGCACAATTTATCCAATCCACTAATTGATTGGTTGCATTCCTCCCTCTGACTTACTCAGGGCTGGCTTGCAGTCCCATGTAGACCATGGTTTCCTCCTTGCACAGTCCGCGGAGGAAGCTGTCGTAGTCCTCGCACTTGCGGGCACTGAACTGGCCGCCGGTCACGGACTCCGCCCAGTACTCCCAGGAGCGCCAGTGGCTGCAGAAATCTGGAGAAACACAAGGTTAATTACATAGGGACAGATTAAGTTACTGACATAGCCCTCGGATTAGCAAGCCCAAGTGGCAATGGGCAGGCCACATTGCACGCAGAGCAGATGGTCGATGGGGTCGAAAAGTGCTCGAGTGGAGACCACGGCTAGGCAAACGCAGCGTAGGACGTCTACCCACAAGATGGACAGACGACCTTGTGAAGGTCGCCGGGACACTCTGGATGCAGGTCGCATCTAACCGGTACATGTGGAGGTTCAGAGGGGAGGCCTATGTTCAGCAGTGGACGTCTTATGGCTGAGATGATGATGATGAGATTAAAATAAAAAAAAAATCGTCTTTAATCCGTAGTAATAAAGCCGAAAAGTTATGACTGTATACCTAGAACAAGAGCCCACTTTCACTTTGCGACACAATCACCGAAAGACATCCCGTTTGCTTAGCTTTGCCCTCGATCGCGGACAGATAACCAAGCTCCTTTTTCACCAGTTCAGTTAGAAGTCCGTCGTATACGTGGAAGATCAGTGGGAATTACCACAAAGATGTCCGAATTGAAACCTAACAGTACCTAACCGCGAAAGATGGCGAGCCATATCTTTCGCCATGAATGGACAATGTATTTGTCTACCTTTAACTGTTAGCGTCACAGTCACAGGAAAATAACCAAACAGTTTAATTTTTCCCTCATTCAGTCAGAAGTCAGCAGTATCCGTAAAATATTTCGTACTATATCCCCCAACGGACGAGGATGGCCGAATTAAAGTTTACAGTAACCGCGACAGATGACGAGCCATATCTCTCGCCATCGTAGGTATACCTAAGCACAAAAATGTTACGGAACAAGTCTACCTTCAACAGTGAGCGGTACAGTCGCCGACAGACACCCCGGCTGCTTGGCTTTGCCCTCGTTCGGCCAGAAGTCCGCAGTACCCGTGGAAGATGGCGTGCCGTACCCCCCACCGTCCGTGTGGATTACATCTACGAAGGTGGCGTCGGATGACGTCATTGGCGGACCGAGGATTGGCGGGTAGAATCCAGGGTAGGCTGGGTCCAGGCCGGTTAATCTGAAATAATCATGAAATGTGAATTTAACACTTTGTAGAGTTTACTCGTAATTAGGTAATATAACAGGCAGAGCAGAGGGGAGTATTTTAGTGTTTCGATAAATTCTGAGATAAAATACTGCTACTGTTATTAAGGCAGGTTGGGTAAGAGAGCGATCCCTTGGCTCCACCACTACGGCACAGGGGTAGGCAGCATTCCAGAGGTTTAGTGGGTATTAGGCCCCACATAACCAATGCGTAATATTTGGCTCTACCCCTGAGGGCCTTGTGTTACGTAGTGGTATGCAATTCAATGCATTCCTCTGGGTTAACAGAAAAAAAAAGGTTGGATAACTGACACAGTGGGGGTAAGTGGCGTTCCTGGTATATTTCATTTACCCAAAGTGTAAAGTCCATTTCAAATACGAAGGCCCGATTCCAATTGACAAAGTCATTAGGCGTCAACAATAGGATCAGTGATAGCAAAAGATACCTGGCCAGACCCTTTTGTGGCGTGATATTTTATGTATACATCGGTGTACGACACGTGCCAATTTGTAGTGGACCAATTAAATGACAAAAGTTTCGAGTCGCATCGGCCCTTCGTATTTGAAATGTACTACACTTACTTACGCTGATTTCACTGATTAAATGTTTATTTACATTTGTGTGGATCATGTAGGTACAGATTATATATTATGCGTATCTAGATTTATAGGACAGGACATATTTTATCTTCTGTTTACATGGGCTATGACAAACCTGGGCACTTTGGTGTCTTTATTCTCAGCCAGGTATCGCGCTGCGATCCCCAGCAGCTGCGCCCCCATGGAGTGCCCCACCAAATGGAGCCCCTCCAGAGAGAGACCCCCTTTTATTAACCGGGCTATTGCTTTGCCAGTTTCGTCGCCTACCTGAAAGAGGTGAAGAATGAAAATTGGAAAAGTAACTAGATAAGCGAATCTTCTTCGGATTGAATGTGGTGAAGATAATGTTAAGGATAGTGTATAGGGACTCGGAGTTGGCCTACCAAATTAATGAATTGACATACCATAATATTATTTCTTAAGTACAATGCTATAAAAACGAATAAGCCGACCATAGAAGACATAAAATGGATTGAGATCTTATTAATTAAAATCAACTGATTTGAATTGAGCGCATGAATTGAATATGTTAAAAACATCTCTAGGCATCGTTTCTCCAGCTTTGCGACGTTATTTTCTTAGGCGTTTTTAAAGCGGTCGGCTATGATGGTCTCATCTTTATCATTTGCCGGCATTGCCGTCACGTTCTGACACGCACGCATGTGCGGAAATTACGCGTAGTCTCATAAATGGTAAAGACGTTACGGAACCATATAAAGCATCAGCCTTCTATCGCGAACTTTCAAAATTTCGAGTAGATAATAATGTGACCAAGTCTCTGTCACTCCAACCAAAGCGTCATTAGAGTGACGGAGAAAAATCCTCGAAATATGCGAATTGAAACTCGTACGGCCACAGATCTACATTCATTCAATAAACGTTTAGGTTTACTTGTGTAGGTGCTTTTTGAAGTGAATATTCAAATTCTTTTTACAATTTATTTAACGATGCCCTCGATCCTAAAAATTCGGACACTTGCCAAATGCGGCGGCAGTCCGGACAAAGGATCAAAAACCCGGACCAAATCCGGACAGCTACGGTTCTAATTGATTGACTGTACCTATACAACTAACCGTGCCGTGTGGTGACGGCAGTAAGAATACATTTGTCACTACCCCAACTCCTCCTGCAGGTGTCGTAAAAATCGACTAAGGGATTGAAGTGTCACTGACCATTATTTGACAAAACATCAATGATGGGCAGCAGCGTCATCATAGTGGTCACATTACTGCGATCGCCAATCCACTTGCCCAGCGTGGAGATTATGTTACCTCCTAATGGGTCTGCGTCTATACGCATAGTTAATAGGAGAGGCTTACGTCCAGCAGTGGACTATCATAGGCTGATGATGATGATACAACTAACCGTCCTCAAGCCGATGGCGGAGACTACGTAGTTGCCGAACGCCAGGTTGGACCAGTCGAGTAGCAGAGCGTTGTACTCGCCGTTTGCCAGGTACGCCTCCATCACGCGTTTGACGCTCGCGTCCGTGAATAACTCCACGTAACTGTAATACGAAGGATATATAGATAAATAAGGGGATCAGCGTAAAAAACTTTGCAGCAAACCAAAGTCGCCAACAGGGATCGGATAAGAGTTTTCGCGCCATACAAAAGAACGGTTCGAATTCCGTCCTTTTTCGTTCTTCGGTTTATATATTTTTTTGTTAATGGAGTAACTGAAAAATATGATGTTAATAATTACCAATAAAGGGGGATTTTTGAGTCGTAAAAAAAAAAAGTAAAATCACTCGCTGAGCAAGAGTGAATAGGGTACCTACAGACGGTTACGTTGAGCAACTTTCACTATTGACACAAGCAAAAAATCCTACATACTAGTTATTAACCTTTAATTGATAGTTAAGTATCATGATGAAACTCATTATTAGGAGAATTTAATTCGCGAATATTTGTTTGTGAAAGTTGCGTGAGCTTGAGCGTTTCCAAAACCCTGTTCAATGGCCGCTGAGTTTCAGGTCAGTGGTGCTTAGATGCGGTATTAGGTAGTTTCGTTTTTTTTTACTTGCTGTTCTGTCAGACGATTCAAAAATGCTTATTAACTAGCTTACTTCAATAATAAAGAATAGTTTGATTTTGATTTCACTCTTGGTACACACGATCCAAAAATCACTTTGTACATTATAGTAAGGTATGGCTTTGTATATTATACCGAACTATTTGGCCATGACGACCAGGGATCGGATACCGGTTTCTTGTCCATACAAAATAACGGTTCGAATTCCGTTCTTTTTCGTTCTTCGGTACCTATATTATATTTTTTGTTATTGGAGTAATTCGAAAATACGGTGTTTATAATTACATAAAAATGTTGAGTACTACGTAAAAAGTGTAAAACATTTTAAAATATTGAGCTGTTTCCAGGTTTTTCTAAAAAACCGGTGCCGATCCCTGATTACGACTACAAAGCATTTGACGCTGACAATCAAACACGAATACACATGACTGTTAAGAAGCTACCTTACAGTAGTGGCCGATGTATGTCGGAAGCTACAAAGGTGGCATTGTCGCCAACCCTCTAAAGACATTACAGTTCTTGGAAGTATTGCATAAAACATACCCGTGAGCGTAGAGTACGGTGGGCCGCTGTGGATCAAAGTTGGGGTCTGCCAGCAGGCGCTTGGTGTCCTTAATGCGATATCTGGCTGGCTTCGTTGTGTTTTGGCTGGAATTTGTACATAACAACACTTGTTTTATAATTTCCTTGCATTTTTCTGTATTTATACAATAAGATTGGGACCCACGGGAAACCTTCGAAGGTGCTGGCCGGGGTACCTATTGGCAGACCGAGAAGGAGATGGCGGGACGACCTGGACGCGTTCTATCCAAATTGGCGGGAGAAATGTGATGACCGGGCCGAATCGAGGAAAAGAGGGGAGGCCTTTGCCCAGCAGTGGGACACTAAACCAGGGTAAGATAAAATAAAATAAATACAGGACTAGTAAAATGTATAGCACGATCTACTCCCCTAAAACAAAGCCTTGTTTTTTGTGGTTTATCTATGTAAGTTTTCCCCGAACACTTGTTTATTTCATTAGTTATACCTACCTACTTCAATATCATTAACAATCTTCAGCAAGCTCGATTCTCCATCCTTAATTTAAAATAACACGTTGTATTGTCATATTTTTTTGTTAACACAATATTTTTTTTGTTAATAAGATAAATCATCATCATCTTCATCATTCCAGGCATAGGACGTACACTGACTTGAAATGCTATGACATGAGAAACAAAAAAGAACGAGTAGGTACCAATTTTACACTTTAGACCAAACACACATGTTAATTCAGCTGCATACCGAGCTACGACCAAAATATTATTGACATTGACGTTAAAGTATACCTATATATTTCCGCCCTCGACAATAAGTACTAGGTACAGTCACCACATGGGAATGTTGAGCCACTTGGCAATGGATGCAATTTGGTCGTGTAATATTATGGGTTCGGTACTTCGGTATTTTTCGTTAGTAGGCACGATCGCGACATGACCGATGTTCCCCGATGATATGTCAGTCAAATACGAATCTTTGTTGCGTCAAAATTTCAGTATGTCAAAACTAGTTGAAATAATAAAAATTTCTTCGTCTACGAGAATTAAGGATTAGTCATCGGCCATTATTAGACGCTAGATGTCGTTGTTCCTAGAGGAAACTGGATAACATAACGACAGTTCTTCATAGATTTGTCTAAAACCGTTTAGTAATTTATTTGTATTTGCTTCAAATCGGTTGCCATGACTTATCTGACATTAATAGGCGAGGTATTTTTTCCATTCAAGATATTTATATAAATAGGCATGTTATCGAGCAATTTTAAATTATTTTTTTAATTGACAGAGACAAATGCTATTGCTGTCTTTATTATCATTCGTTACAGCTCAGTTGACGTTAGTTGAAAACTTATGTAATGTAACCTTTGTAGAAATATGGTAGGTAACCTTTGAAAATCTACCTATAATCCTATAATCTGTCAGTAGCCATAAAAATGTTTAGTAGAAACTTGAAACTTTCTGACTGAAATTCTAACTTTGAAAAAATACCTGTCATTGACAGCCGTTATAAGGAAAGTGAACGAAATTACCATCAGGGCTCTGAAGTTAGATTGACGTCTCCAGGGTCCCGTTTTATAAAGTTACAAGATACAGGTTACAAGTGTACAGGTTACAGGAACCTGTAATGCACTATGAACTATTACAGGTGTTTTATAAATAAATACACACAAAAATTTACAATTGTAATGAACCATGGTAAATCTCGATTACAAGTAACATCTACAGGTGTGACGGACATCACTAATTAAAAATAAAAACTGACATAAATAATCGTATCCACAGATTATATATGTTTATTTTGATGGAAAATCAGCCCTTCTACCGCGAAATTCAAAATTTGTAAATTTCGAAGATTTTTCGCCGTAACTCCAACGAAGGCTTCATTAAAGTGACAGAGACAAATCCTCGAAATTAGCGAAAATAAAACGATGAGAGAGATAAATATCTTAAATAAATAAAATAAATATCTTGGGACATCTTACACAAATCGACCTAGTCCCACGGTAAGCTCAATTAAGGCTTGTGATGTGGGTACCAGGCGACGATATATATAATAGATAGATACATATAGATACTTACATAAATAGACAGCCATGACCAAGGAACAAACATTTGTGATAAATAACTACACAAAGAATGCCCTCGCCGGGATTCGAACCCGGAACCTCCAGCTTCGTAGGCAGGGTCACTACCAACTAGGCTACGGAGGCTGACAAAGAGATGTTCTAAGTTTGTGTGGAGTTCATTTGCTCTTTGAAGTCTTACGGTGTCCGACTCCGAAAGTCCAAATTTATTAGGAGCTGAAACAGTCTCGGTCAACGCTATCGGGGTACAGTCAAGGGAATAAATATAATAATGTATACAACTTTAGACCTTATGCTCCAGAAATAAGTAAAAAAGTGTAGTCATAGTCAGCGGCCCTGCAGCAAACTCGGAAATCCGCAAAGGGTTTAGCAGCCTTACCGAACAAGTGGTGCCTTTCCCCACGGATGAGGTCAATATTTTAGGTGGTGTACTAGCAGGACCTAAGAATACTCCATGCTTAATATCAGCTCTAGATCTTCATTTGTTTCAGAGTTATTCAAGATAATGTAAAATATACAGGGTGCCGTTGAAAGTGGCATATTTCGTAAACTGTTCAAGTTAGATCAACCAAACAAAATTGTGTTTGATAACAATAAAATAAACTACAAAATGCATATTTTTAACCTGCATCTTGTCCTTATTTTTCATAATAAAAAAAGGTTTCTTGTTTTTTTTTCCATATTTTTTTTTATTTCACGCGGAGGTACACCTACAAAAAAAATATGCATACATAGCCACTAATGTCCACTGTATACATAAATAAAAATATTTCCGTAAATCATCGTGCGTCACGCCAAAAAAAAAAAATTTTTCCGAAGTAGTCGTTACTGGCATACAAATAAAGTACCAGTGCAGTGTGAACATAAGTTAGTGTGTAGGTATACAATCTCTCGACACTTACCGCACAAAATATCATTGACGTAAATTGACTTATTAGTACATTTGCTTTATAAAAGAGAGATAAACATTTGACACATAGTATTGTTTTCTACATTTGATTTGTTGCATTTTCTGTAGGAAAATGGAAAAAATTAAGTGTAAGTCTTGTGAAAAAACGTTAAAAAATATATGTGGAAAGAAAAAATGCATACAAACTGGACAAGAGGCTGATTTATACAGGGTATGGCCTGTAACAGGAGCAAAAAATCAAATGGAAGACTGCCTCTAGTTATTCGCAAAAGGTCCCAGTGTTTTAAAGTTATCCATTAAGGAGAAACAGTATGTAAAGTTACGACCTATGAGTGATGTATCTAGGTATCACAACATTGTACCTGATTAATGATTAAACATATTGGTAGTTCAGTGGACATAAAACTAAATGAGCTAAAAAGTTTTTTTGAACTCATGGTTTTTTAACTGGTTTAGCAAAAAAAAAAAATTTTTTTTGTATTACACCGATTTAACTTTTTTGGTATAAGTCAATTTACGTCAATGATATTTTGTGCGGTAAGTGTCGAGAGATTGTATACCTACACTAACTTATGTTCACACTGCACTGGTACTTTATTTGTATGCCAGTAACGACTACTTCTAAAAAAAAATTTTTTTTAGCATGACGCACGATGATTTACGGAAATATTTTTATTTATGTATACAGTGGACATTAGTGGCTATGTATGCATATTTTTTTTGTAGGTGTACCTCCGCGTGAAATAAAAAAAAATATGGAAAAAAAAACAAGAAACCTTTTTTTATTATGAAAAATAAGGACAAGATGCAGGTTAAAAATATGCATTTTGTAGTTTATTTTATTGTTATCAAACACAATTTTGTTTGGTTGATCTAACTTGAACAGTTTACGAAATATGCCACTTTCAACGGCACCCTGTATATTTTACATTATCTTGAATAACTCTGAAACAAAAGAAGATCTAGAACTGATATTAAGCATGGAGTATTCTTAAGTCCTGCTAGTACACCACCTAAAATATTGACCTCATCCGTGGGGAAAGGCACCTCTTGTTCGGTAAGGCTGCTAAACCCTTTCGATTATTTTTCTCTTTCACTCTAATATCGCCTTATTAGAAGTGACAAAGACAAGTCGTCGTTTGCGGTTTTCGGAGTTCGTGGTAGTTGGCCAAAACTATGAAGAATCTCTCAGAAAGCGAATAATTTCAACAGTATTACGAGCAAACGTCTGTAGCACACGAAATAACTGGGAAAATTGCACTTGTAGTTGCGGTTACAGGACTCAAGACGTACGTCAGTTTTTGTTACAAGTCTACCACACCTACACTTGTTATTTACAATATTTTTATAAAACACTTGTTCGATTACGAGTTTAAAACTATTAAACTCCTGTATTTTTGTCTATGGCTGAGCTACAGGCACTTGTACCTGTAACTTGTAAAATTGTAACATAGTAGTTTTATAAAACGCAAATTGTAAAAAAAGGGGCAAGTGTTGCCAGTAAACGCCTGTAAAATTGTAACTTGTAACTTTATAAAACGGGACCCAGGACTAAAGCGGATGTTATAATTATAACGTAACTATAGTAACGTCAGCTTCCGGAATAATAGCGATCAATCATTGGTTAAACATTTTTGTTATTACGTAACCATGGTAATGTCACCTTCTGAAGAATACGCACGCGGTCATTGGCTAACTGTAGCAACGACCGCCCCATTGGTCAGCAGAGTTCGGCCGAAGTCGTGATACCAGCCTCATAATCATAAGAGTTCGGAACCCGATTTGTATTATTCGACCAAGTTGCGAACAGTGGCAAGTGGCTCAACAATCCCGTGTGGTGACTGTACCTATGTAATTACGCTAGAAAAAGAAATTTTCGAAAAATATCCTATTGACGGCGACTTAAGTATATAAGTATGTAGGTACAGTCAGCTTCAGAGATATGTGACCCCCCTAACTTGAAAAGTTTAACTCGCCGCTCGGCTAGCCGAGACTCAGTATTCCGATAGAATCTTACAAAAATTGTGTTACTTTGAAACATTCCACTGTGCCGCTAGCGGGGATCGATCCATAGACCTTAGTGATATGCCCGGTCTTACTCCGCCATACATTAGACCGGCTGTCATGCCACTGGGCTACGGATGCAGTTGCATATGGATGCAAAAATTCGAACCAGTTGCAGGTGTCGCAAAGTGCAAATGGCTCCAACTAACTATCATATATATGCGTCCCTGTTTGGCAAGCTTGTGTTACGTTATAGTATTGTCTTTGTTTATCAATATTTCCCTGCCCTCATATCATTTTCGAAGACGCTTAACAACGACTTTAAGTAATCACATTAAAGGTTAAAAATCAAGAGCAGGTAATTCAGTTTTGGGATTTCATGTAGAAAAACGCCATTTGAGGGCAAGTTATAATTTGTAGTCCAAGTCATACCTGTCTCTGTTGTGTCGAAGCAATTACATTTTGTGAACTTTCTTTGCATTTTCAAGAAATTTATTTTAACAACTCACGTTTTTTTTTCGATTTTTGATCAACAATATGGTGCGACTAACAGTTTTTATGAAAGCCAAAATCGTAAATCTCTGGGAAGAAAACAAAAGTATTAAGGAAATAGCACGAACGTTAAATATTACGGTAAGTAACTATTGTAACTAATGAGATTTTTTAATCACTTTACTGAATAAATGTAAATGTAAAATTGGATTAGCCAATAAGATAAGCTAACAGATGTATTGTGTGTAGATATATAATAGTTATTAATTATTATAGATAATATACCTATTTGATATATTTTTTAACAGGGTCTGTTTAGAAAAATCCCTAACAAACAAAACACATCGTGTATTTTTTAGTTAGGTAACTTAAGATTGATTCTCCACAATGGGTGTGTTTTTAAATGTTTTTATACAAGATCGAGGCTTACCAATGTATTTCCACTTCTTCAAGAATTGTCCTATAGGTATATGTTAGTATTTTTTTTCTGTTACTTTATTTAGAGTTTAAGTAAGGTTTTAAAATAAAATCAGGATATAACTTTTTTTCCCGAGTCTGCTGAAAACGTAGTAGGTATGCCTAATACGCATTATGCCAACCGAGAAATAGTCGCACAAAGACATAAGGCTATTTTGTGTTCAGTTATTTTACAGATTTGTAAAATTAAAAATATAACGATTATATTATATTTACATATTGTTTTACGCGTATTTTCATTTGCAGAGAATCACAGTTCGTAGGTGGTTAAGACGTTTCCAAAAACAGGGAGACGTGGAATGTGAGAAACCAGGTCCCCGTCCTACAGCTTACACTGATGAGTCTGAGCGTCATCGTAATATAGTGAAAATACATACTGATGCTTCATTTACCAGTACTCGCACTACTGCGGAAACTTTTGAAGTGTCACTTAGCACGGTTAGAAGACACCTTCATGCTGCTGACATACACAACTATAAACCAGCCAAAAAAATAAGTTTAACTGAAGCACATCGAAACGCACGTATAACGTTCGCAAAAAAATACGAAAATTTCGATTGGGAGAACGAAATCGTCATTTTCACAGACGAAAAATGTTTTAAATCCGACAAAGATGGCCGAAAAATATTGTGGCGGAGAAGTGGAGAGAGGTTCAACCCCAAAAATGTGCTAGACCTTAGAACAAGCGGAAGGATAACGTTAGGTAAAATATATATATTTTTTTATGTTATGGCTTGGTATGAGAGGGTAAACGATATTTATCAGAGTAACTTTTTTTCAGCGTATTATGGGTGGATGTCGTCCATGGGCCCTGGTGAGCTTGTAGAAGTTGGAGGCCGAATGAATGGTAAACGATACCTTGAGGTATTGCGTGACGTAATGCTGCCATCAGTTCGCGTCGCCTACCCTGAGGGCCAAATTTATTTAGTGCAAGACAATAGTGCCGTGCATCGGTCCCATGTAGTGCAAAACTGGTTGTCTTCTCAGACAGATATTACAGTGTTCGATTGGCCTTCGAAAAGTCCTGACCTAAACCCAATCGAGAACTTGTGGGGTCAAATGGTGCTTAACTGGGACCCTACCCAAGTTAGATAAAAAAAAAATCTAGATGAAGAAGTTCACCGGAACTGGGAATTGTTGAGGAACACGGATACCTGTTCTAACATGGTGACGAGTATGAAAAGCCGATTAAAGCAAGTTGTAGAAAGTGACGGATATCCTCTTCGCTATTAATTACCTACTCACACGCATCTGGTAACTGTAGTTATCAGCCATCACCCTTATTACCTAGGAGATAGAGGTCAATAAATATTCTCAAGCGGGTGATTAATATACCTAACTCTTGTGCTTCCATTTGTGTTATAGGTATTTCTCCACTATTGGCGAAATAATTATCATAGGCAAGTTAAAACAAATGAATAAATCTTCCGTGTCAGACATGTTATTCATGTCATTAAGGTCGATAATAACTCGACAGGTTTAGAATCTGTTATACCTATTAGAAATAGAATGATGGGAGTAACCTTGCAATTTAAAAGTATTCACACAAATTAATTAACTAAACTTATTAGAAAGACACATTAGCATTCAATTACATACCTATTCAAATAAAATAGTTAACATTATGAACGAGAGAGATTGTTCAAAATATTAACTTATTGTTTTTTCCCTAATAGTTAGGCCCCGAAAATAGTCTTTGCAATAAAAAAAGATTTGACGCACGGTTTCAAAAACAGTTCCCTGTAGGTATTTTAAAGATATGTAATTTAAAGCACAATTGTATCATCAGCATCACATTTTATACGACATTATTGTCTCTAAATGTGGTCAGGAATACACTGTTAAAATCAATGTGTATATAAAACGCGTCATCATTATCTTCATTGCGTTATTCCCGGCTTATGCCATGGCTCAGTTAGCCTGGGGTCCGCTTTGACAGCTAATCCCAAGATTTGGAGAACGGTGCATATAAAACGCATATTTTTTTTAATTGGAAATTTATATATTGATGCGCACTACAGTTCCCTGTATCGAATATGGCCCATTAGTGGAGAAAGCCCGTGTTTAAATTTTACAGTGCTGACGCTGCAGGAGATGAATATTGTTATCTTTGATAACATGTGGTTTCTCGCTGTAACGTCAAAGTTTTCGTTGAGGTTATTTCAATCAGAAAGAAAAGTAACGTTGTGGTTTTGGCATGTCACATGGTCGAATCTAAAATTTATTGTAATTTACCTATGCAAGTTATTCTTTTGTGCAATTAATTAATGCATGTTTTTGTGCAAGACTCACTTAATAGGAAAAGTTGGAAAACATTTTTTTTTGACGCGGATTAAATAATTATACGCAGCTGATCGTATTAATAAGCTAAACCCGTTTAAAAAAAATGTCTTCAACATATTATTTATACTTTATTTTCTAATAAGATCACGAAAATGATAAACCCTATACATGGATAAGATGATTTTTGTAACCATCTGTAGGTATAACGCATATGTTTTTGTAAGACATTATTTTTGAATAGCATGAAAATAGTTATACCTATTGAAGCCTTGTTATCTCGGGGGTACTGTAACTAGTTAACTACTACATACTCTTATTCACGGCTGCTTAAAAAAACTGTGATTGTACGGAATTGAAATGTATGAAAGTAAATAACCGCGTGGGGTTTGTAACACATAACGTCTTTAAAACATATTTCCAGTCCAGTCTGCGATAAAAACTGTGTCGGATACGGCACGTCACTGCAAATCTGCAGCATCGCCTTTGTAGGTGTGACCGCACTTCAAAAAGCCTGGGGTCCGCTTTAAATATATTATGCCATTAAAACAATATTATTTTAATAAACCACAACGTTACTTATTTACACAACGGAGAAATGTTAAAACATTGATACATTAGATTAAAAATTTGAAGGTAGTTACTTCTTAATTTTACATAATTCATGTTGCTAAAGCAATTCGGATATTTGCTTATCTATCTTAAAGATACATCGTATAATATAACAATAGATAGATAAATGTTTATTTCATGAAAAGCAATTACATTATAAGTTAGCAATATATATGTAAAACCTGATCAACTAGCTGGGTAGATCATATAAATAGAATAAAACTTTCTCATAATTCCAATTCACCCGAAATATTGATATTGTAAACAGTTTTTTATAAACCAATAAAAAATAATCAACATTCGTATTTTTCTTTTATTACCCATTTCTCATAATAATATTTTCAGCATAATATATCTAAAACTAATAAGCTAATAACACAAATAAATTGCAACGTGTTGTATAAAAAAAATACAAAAAAGTTTGAATCATCATGATATTTGAACCAGGAACCTCTCGTTTCATAGTCTATATTAGCAGCCGCTAAGCCAGGTCGCCGCTAGATAAGTCGACGAAATTATTGTTCTGGCTAAGACAAGCAACAAACATTGTTTTACATTTATCGTCGCCATTTTTTTAATATTGACATATTCAATTT